>PVKU01000298.1:394355-562319 GCA_004027475.1 Anoura caudifer
GGGCCAGTCTTGGGGGAGCAGTGCAGTGCGAGGAGCAGGCGGCCATCACCACCAGAAATATGGAATGGTAGAGAGCTTTATTCTGGGACTGGTTGCCTGCAATAAGTAGGCTACTTGAATACTGGAGATTCTTTTTGAGATATTTATTATTCAGAAAGTCAATGTGATACAGGATTTTCGACAAAAAGCAGAAAAACTAAAGGAAAGAGAGGAAAATATATAAACAGACCAAAAGAGAAAGCCTGTAAACATAAAAATAGTTGACAGTTATCACACTAAGTATAATTGGATAAACTTTTCATTTAAAAGATTAATACTCTCTAAATGTTTAAATATAGTTTTACACTTTTTAAAAATGTCAGAAATCTAAAAATAACATGAAATGTTAAAAACAAAAGGAAAGATAAAAATATAGCAGACATTCACAGATAGGAAGCAGAGGCAGTATTATTATTATTAGTCCAAGTTGAATCAAATACCAGAGATAGAAGCCTTTTATGTTTTTATATAGACATGAAATGTCATGAATATTTATACATTAAATGAACTACATAAAGGAAAACATTACTTCAATACATTAACCTATAGAAAGGGAAAATAGCCTTGGCTGGTGTAGCTCAGTGGATTGAGCGCGGGCCTGTGAACCAAAAGATCGCGGTTCGATTCCCAGTCACATGCCTGGGTTGCAGGCCAGCTCCCAGCAGGGGATTACAAGAGGCAACCACACATTGATATTTCTCTCCCTCTCTCCCTCTCTCCTTCCCTTCCCCTCTAAAGATAAATAAATAAAATGTTAAAAAAAAAGAAAGGGAAAATATACTTTGTTAACAGAAACAAAGTATCCTGAGAGGCAGTAAAGTATTCTTTTCTCTTTCACAGATGGCTTGGACTAAAAACAACAAATAAATACATAGATGATTGATTAAGTATAGTTAGTAAGGTTGGCTTAATATGGATCTATATATAAATCACTTTAATAAATTTAGGATAGTACACTACTAAAATTATTTTGTTAAAATTTAAAAAATTAACTTCAAGCTGTTTAAAAAGTAATAGCGTGAGTATCTCTCCTCTCTCCTTTCCCTTCTTATGTCTCTATTTTTTTCTTCCTTCCTTTCTTACTATCAAGAAACAATATTGGAGCATTCAAGGAAAAACAGTGAGGATTTTTCCAGAATTATAGAATTTAAAATGATCTTCTGTAGTCTTTAGTTATCCTATTGAAAACCTTTCAACAGAAAACTTTCTTAATGATATAGAACAAATGAATTTTTCTATAGTCATTGATTTCCTCAGAAAAATTAAAGATTCTCTTGATAATGTTTTTTATATATTACTGTTTTGAGTCAGAATATTATAATTTGTGATTGTTGAACAGAAACTTTCTGCATTGTTTTAATTTCTCACTTCCACAGACCAGAAAAACTCCCTCTTAACCATTTGTTACTAACATTAGGTAAACTTCATATTTTGAACTTGAAACTTGCTAAGAAAACTCACCATTCTATGGTCGTCTCCTTAAACTGGGACCATGACACAGGATGGAGGTTGATGGCTTACTCTAAAACTTTCCCTGTTCCTAGAAAATGTCTGTTCAAAGCACACGTAGCCTGAGTTTTTTTAAGCTATAAATAAGGAGACACCCACCAATTCCTATTTCCTTTCCCCCCTCTTTTTTTTTGTGCATCCTGTGGTTTGAATTGAAAAATAGCACTAATACAAGATTTCAGGGAGTTTGTTTTACGTACAATCTGTCTTTCCAAAGCATTTTCTCATCATTTATAGAATTAATCCTTTCCCTTAGGTTCAGTTTTATATTAGATCCCTGGAGAGTATATTTAGATTCAGCAGAGTCCTTGGACTCACCTTGTGCCTCTTTGGGTTCATCTTGCATCTGGATGTGTTGGGCTCACCTCTTCATTACATGTCCTTTTCTGTAACTCCAGCTTTTGGTTCAGTTCTCTTCCACGTTGCTATGTGTAGTATTTCTAACTTCTCTTCTATGTGACAGGCCTGCACCTACTGATAAACCCTGTTATGTCTTTTCCAGATGTCCTATCCCATTCCCTTTCATTTTAGGGCACTTAAAAAAAGACAGTCATTTCATGGGGCCCATTTCAATTGTCCTAGAGGTTTCCAGAAGCAAGTCGGTTATAGTGTTCTCTATCGCAGTGTCTCACTGAACCTGATCACCTTGGTTGCTACCAGGAGTTCACAACCAGCCATGACCACCCAAGGACAAATGGAAGCATTGAGATCGATTTCCTCTTTGAATAGCTATGGTGTCAATTTATTAAACATAAATAAACAAATGCCAAAATGCTGTTTTCATGAGACTTTTCACCTATGAACTCAAATAAGGAGATGTCGTTTTGAATCTTACTGGAAATGGATTATCTTTACGTTTCTAGGCCAGACAAAATTTATCCTCATCTTTTCCTTTTCTTTCTGATATGATTTGGGTTTATACATTTTCTTATGCTTGTTTCTCATTCCTTGATATTTCACACAACAGAATGTAGTTTCATGAATCACCATCTTCAAAGAACCTACTAGTCAATGTTTTTTCTTCTTCAGACAATTCACTGAAAAAAGTCTCACAATTAACCTTACTTTTGCCAATGAACCCTTAGCATAGTAAAGTCTATCCGGTGTAGGTCTTAGATAATCAAATTACCAGAAAGGATTTTTTTAAATTTAATATGTTGCGTATTGGTAGCACACTGACCAGTTAATGACATGTAGCTTTTCTAACTTGCTTCATGAATCTTTTAAATAAAATTAATCCTGTGTGCTTTATACAGCCCTTCCACATTGTAGTAATCCTCTCTCAGTAGACTCCTGTATGTCCTTTGTACCAAAGAAGATGCAATGATCTTATCTAAATCAGAAATAAGAAATTGTTTGATTTATATGGGAATTACAGTATACATAAATAATTTATAATTGACATGTGGATAAAAATGAGTGCCTTAGCTAGCAGACATGCAAACTGGTACTTTATAATAAAGGTTCATTAACATGTGAACAAGTGGTTTATTTTTGGTGTCAGCAATGACATTGGAGTTAATTCTGGTCTGGAATCAAATGCTCATATATGATTTAATATGAAACACAAATATCAAAGTTGAGTTACAATGAAAAAAATTTTCTATTAGCTAAAATAATGTAACTTTTTAAGAATGATTGCTTTTCATTTGTTAAAGCTGTGTCATGTGGGGAAGGTAAGATATGAAACTAAAGTTTGCTAATATTTTACAGGTTTAGAGAATTTGAGAGCAAAGGTCATTTTGATTGTCTTTGCATTTGGTGGAAACATTTATTCCACTAGCTTAGCTTTAATTGCCGCTGAACATGAAGACAATCTCCCAGGGATATTCATTACCCCTTTGATTTTCAGAGTACATTTGGTTAATGTGAGTGGCTAGATTTGTGCCTCTTTTTCTTGCAGTTCTATTCAGCCTCCAGCATTCTTTTGAAGACAACCATCTTCCCAATGGTTCTATAGTCGAAGTTATCTTAATAACTTCATGATAGAACTCCCATGCTGTATAGCAACTAGTCACCAGTAGCATAGTGAAATAGTAATATGATCATATAAATGTATATTAAGTGTCTGTGTTTTCGTATTCCAAGAGACTTATGGGAAAATAAATATAAATTAGTAAGCTTTTTTTATAGCTCTGCCAGTCTGTACTCAGAACAAATTCACAGGTTTGAATTTTTTGAATGCCTTTTCTCACACCAAACTATTAAAGACATTTTCAGGTATTTTTTTATGGTAAATAGTATAATTTCTAGAAGACAATCAGTCTGGTGATATATATGCTTGTGCTTATATTTTTGACTGTTCATGATAAAAACTCATAGAATTGTTAGTCAGCAAGTTGAAGGTATAGAAGTAGATAAATATAACATGTACAAAAGATTCAGCGAGAATAAATGCAATAATGCTTGTGTTAAATCAAGCTTCCCAAAAATGTTATGCTGCCAAATGTTCTTAGAATAATCAGGAGGAAGTAAAGATAGGCAGCGAATCTATTGTAGGCAGGGCCATCTAGCCCATTAGGCACTGCTGAGACAGTGCCAGGAATACACAAAACTTTCAGGGGCCATTGAGGATGTTTTGGTTTCCTTTAAAATCGGAACAGAAAAAGTGCACTTTTAGGTTGAAGATAATACTTTAATTTATAGTTCACATGTGTTTATTCTTATACCAGTGGAGTCAGAAAATGTATTTTAAAGATTTTATTGCATCGTATGTATGTATGTATGTATGTATTTGTTCATTTTCCCATTTATATTTATGGAGGGAAGAGGTTTATAAAAGCAAAAATGCTTAGGAACCAGGAAAGTTATGACGTGGCTCAGGTGGTGGGTAAAACACCTAAAACAATTTTGAAAACATGTTCAAAGTTGCCCTTTATATGGAGCCCCTACCACTCTCCTTCTTTCTCATTGTCAGCCCTCGTAGCCACTCATTTACATTCCATGGTTAATCATTCTGTGTCTGAAATTGGAATGTCATTTTTATTTAGGGTGTTTTGTTATCACAATCCTTTAGTAGCTTAAATTGTGATATTGACCAACTGATCTCAATGTTCATCTACTGTCTAATCCAAAATAAAGATCAAGTTATTTATCAGTTTAGACCCATGTTAATTAATTTGCATATTACATAAAATGTAGCTATTATATGAATAGGTAACTATGTAATATAATTAACAATAAGACAAAACAAATTTAATAGAAAACTAAAACAAAAAAAGATCTTTAGTTCTATTTTTCTTTCCATATTCTTTCATTTCTTTTTTACTTGCTGGATAGTTAATTCAGACATAATGAAACAATCAAAAGCTAACATCGATAAGACAGTTTTTGATTTTGGTAATTGAGGTGCTTTTAGTTTAATATATGTGCTATGTATGCATAAGCATTAAATTTCTTTAAATATTTCTCTTAAAGGTATTGTTTATTATTTTTGAGGAAAATATGCACCTTCAAGTTTTTTATTTTATGATTTAGAAAAGAAACAGTAGTTCTTTCATCTAATATAGAATAGTTAAGTATTTTCGTTACATTCAAATAGCTGCAGATTTCTATGGTGGATAAAAGGATTCTTATATGATACCTGTAATTATGAAGAGATTTCCTTAGTGAGTGAAGTGCCTCATTTATGCACCTCTACTGGAAAAAAATACATCATATTTAATCTTACATAAGTAGCAGTAGTGAAAAAATTGAAAGACCAGTGAAACTAGAAACCATAGCTAGGAAATAGGAATACAGTAAGACCAGTGGGAATGGCACAAATCCAATTTAGAGTAAAATTTAGCACCAACTCATGTTTTTATGTCCAAACATCACTATAGGGGAAAAGTCAGTTCAGTAGTTATTGCGGGTTTGTGAAAAGAACCTTAGTCCTTATGGGTTAGCTAAAAATGGGCTTAACTGTAGTGCTGGACTTTACCTAAGTAGTTTGAAATATTGCATTTTTTAATTTTAAAAGCTTCACATAACATTATATATGTATAAATATACATATATTTGTATTCAGAATCATTTTCTTATTTTGATCACTTTTTATAATTTGCATTGTTACATGCTTTCTTATCAGGAAGAAGAATGTGTAGGGCTGGCGTTTGTACAGAGTTTACATTTGCTGGGGGAATGTGTTAAGCTTTGAAAGACCTCTAGATTTGTAATGAACACACACCCCCACCTCCAAATTAGAATCTTTGGTATAGAAGAAAAGCTTGGAAATCAGGTATAATTCTTACTGTACCAAAATTATTGCACCATTCCCCCATCTCCATAATATTCTAGTTGAACAACAGATGGTTTTTTAATACTGTGTTAAATGAGAAATTGCTCAACTTCTCTTTTACTTAAAGCATAAACTTCTATATACTCTTTTCTTCATTTCATTTTTAATTACTTTTTTCTTAGTCTTTGTCTCATTCTAAGTACTCTCTATATTTAGCCCCTATTTCAGTACTCTCTTTCAAACACTGTAGACACCTACATGCATTCTGAGTACCAGAATGATGGGAGAAAATTATCCTAAAGGATGGGGTCATGTTTTACCTAAATCTTAAATGCCTCCTTCTTTAGAGTAATGACAAGGGAAAGAAGTCAATTCAATTAAACTAAGATCTATTGAATATCTCTTATGTATAAAATATATTAGACACAAACATGAAAAAGGCACATGTTCATCCTCACAATCTGGTGGGGAAAATGGGTACACACATAAATCCTAATTAAGGCTTGATCATATTGTGGTTAGCAGTACAGATGGAGGGATTTATGATATGTTGCAGAAGTTTATGGGGGAAGAACATTTTTCTGACTGAGGAGGAAAGGACATTGCTGAACAAACGGTTCCTAAACAGTATTTCTCAAAATGTGGTCTGTGCTACCTACGGCATTTGATAATTGTTGTTATGAAAAGACCATCAGCTGAATTAACAGCATGCTTAATGATATAACTGATTTCTATTCCTGGGAAGCCTGGTGCGTGAGGGTGACTCCTCTGGAGAACCATGGGAAATTTGTTCTATATCTGTAGATGTTCATCATCTATATAGATCATCAGAGGGGTGATGAATATCTGTAGTACATCTCTATACATGGACGATTCCTAATAAAGCAGAAGTCAGTGGGACCAGTTTCAAAAGGGCACTAGGGTAGTACATGGATAGGTTTTATTGAAAGAATGTTAAGTGAGGCTTAGTTTGATGAAAGCCTTTCTCAAAAGTAAGATAATTAAGCTGAATCATCTGGGATTGGTATGATTTGAAAAAGTGAGTTGGGGTGGAGAGAATTGAGGGGAAGGAGATAGTCCAAGTATATTCAAGGAAAAGAGCTCGCAATAAGGAGCAGACCATCTAGCGATGGTTGTGAAGGTTATGTAGTGTACAACCTGTACTATTATTTGTATCTTAATGGAGAATTTCTAGGTATGTGTGTGGAAACCTAGGCAACCTGGTGCTTTCAAGGAGTCCAGCATAAGGGAATATCATTTAGCAAAAGATGAATACAATATGGGCTAAGAATTATGCTACGCAGTTGTATTTATCATGTTATATAAACTTTTCAACCCTCTACTAAGAAAGTATTATCGCATTTTCTGTCAGGGATACCGAAGTGGAGATACTGAAATAAAGTCACACAGCCAGCAAGAATGGGCCTGACTCAAAAGATCATGTTTTATGAGAAAAAGCTGAAAAGGTAGATTAGCCCTGGCTGGTGTGGCTCAGTGGATTGAGTGTTGAACTGCGAACCAAAGGGTCTCTGGTTCTATTCCTAGTCAGGGCACATGCCTGGGTTGCAGGCCAGGTCCCCAGTGAGGGGGTGGGGGGCATGCAAGAGGCAACCACACATTGATATTTTTCTCCCTCTCTTTCTCCTTGCCTTCCCCTCTCTCTAAAAATAAATAAATAAAATCTTTACCAAAAAAATAAATAAATAAAAAGAAAAGGTAGATTAAGGCCCAACATAGAGGCCTGTGAAGGCTATCAAAAGTTTGGAGTTTATATAACTTGTAATTGTTGGGGAATGATGCAAGTGTGTGGAAGCACCAGTGACTTTATAAAAATCCTACATCATGAACTAAATATTAGTATATGGTTTAGTTTAGACTCTAAATATGCATCTTGAGGAAAAGGAGAAACAAGTAGAATCCTCATTTGATTTCAGGCTTGATTCAAGCAAAACTGAATCAGGGTTTAGTCTGGGATGCGGTAAGAGTGAGAGCAGCCAGGTGTCCTGTTTAAGAAAAGCCTTTGGATATTTGCCTGGTAATTGTTTGTAGTTTGAAGAAATACATCAAGTGTCAAGTAAGTTCTGTGAAAATAAAAAGAAAAATAAAACACTTTTTTTTGTCCATTATGTATCTGGCAAAAAAAAAAAGACCCTGCTTTATGGAACCCAGGATTGGCTTATACAGATGTTGCCAAAAACAAAAGAGAGTAGGTTCTATTAGGAGTCTGAGAAATGACCAGGGCTTTCTGTATTTCATTTTCTTGGTCATTATGAAAAAATAATTTTTATTTGCTTCACAATACTTGCAATTTATTTTCTTCTCAGTCTTAATATTATGTATTCATCCAGGCCAATCAGAATGAGACAAAATCAGATGAATAATTAAGCATTTTGGAGCGATAAACGAAAAGAAATCTTGCCTTGTTGTTCCTAGAAATACTGAGTAGAGTCGTAAAATAGAACAGTTCACTGCAAGCAGAAAAGGCAAGATATGGAATCGGGGTTAAGCAAGCTAATATTAAAAGAAGTTGAAGTTTTAGCACATTTGTTGAAAAAAGCAAGGGAAAAGGAAGTAAAGAAGGAAATTAAAGTTTTATATCTTGGTTTTTGTGTCATTTCATCACATTTTCTTGAAACTGCCATTTTCATTTCAATTGAAGTTAAAACTACCTTTTTGGCAGTTTTATTTGATATATAAACATATACACACACAAATACATATATTTATACACATACATATGTTAGCAATATGTTAAATTTTATATTAGGTGTACAGATGTATGTAGATTTCTTTGAAACTGTCTTCTTTGTTATTCACACCCAGTTAGAGATTAACTTACTGATCTGCTTTCCAGAGGAAAAAGATCACTGTCCGTTGGGTGGTGGCATCCATCGTGCCTAGGGAAAAAAACTTATTCCTTACCAGAGGGGCAGATTTAGGCCGTTTAGTCCATTTCAATGGTGGCAAATAATACAAAGTCCTAATTTATCTTACTGTAAACCCAGTAAGGGATCGTTTTTAGTGTGGACTACTTAAAGAATGATGGAATGATAATAGTTTTAGAATGATTAAAGACTGAAGGTAAGATCTGTTGTATTTTCCTATATTTGTTAGGTAGCAGCTAGAAATGAGCAGCTAGAGGGGAAATAAGGCAGGGGAGCCCCTGCCATTACGATCTAATAAAGAACTTAAAACAGGAGGCTAGAAACAAAAGGGAGACCAGGTCTCACTCATTGACCCATCAGTCCTTAGCCTGGTCTGGTAAAATTGCCTGGCGTTCCAAACATCACAGGCCAAACTGCCATAGTGCAGGAGGAGTGAAGCCCTTGAAATTCTGTGTGTATCATCTTCACTAGCTGGGAAAGAAAGCCTTTGGATCTGTCCCAAGGTCTGCAAGGGAGAGGAGGAGGGGCACCCTAGACGCTGACAAAAGTATATAACCTTGAACCCCAATAGTTGGCGCACTCAGATTATCTGAGAGGCCACTTGCAGCCAGGTGCTCAGGTGTACAGAACAAACTTACTAACAACTTTATTTCCTCTATACATGGGCTATTCAGACTAGCTGAGTGCCTGCTTTCAGCTTTGTGCTCATATGTGATTCATAAATAAATATGCTATCTCGTTTTCACTATACCCGTTGTCTCCCCTCACCTGAATTCTCTTGCAAGCAAGATGAACTGAGGAGAGGCAGCCCCCTGATTCAGGTCTCCCTGGTAACATATTTACCACTCACAGACCTATGGAATTTAAAACTGGCATTACATCTTAGATGGCTTTTAGTTCACATACTCATTCTGAGATGGAAAAATTATGGTTCATAGAGGTTAAGAGACTTGTTTAAGATCAAAAATAGTGAATTTTGCTTCACCGTGTGACAAGCATAACGTTGATGCCGCCCGAAGGAAGAAAACAAAAGTGAGCCAAGAGCAACAGCTGGTTTGGGTGACAGAATTCTGAGTTCACATTTATATATGTTAGGTTTGAGATGCTGAGATATTTGGGTGGAAAACAGATTATTGGAAATATGTGATTGAAATTTCCCTGCCAACAGATGGAAATGTGAAAACTACCTGCATAGAGGCAAGTTTTGAAATTGCAATTTTAAGGAGTCATTTATTCCACAAATAATCATTGAGAATTTACAATTCCCCAAGGAAGTAAACCTGAACCACATTTTAAAGTTTGAAGTTGCCTTGAAAGAGGCAGGGGAGTAAGAAAACAAGGAGCACGTGGCCTGGGGAAAGCAGGAGGTGAATTATGCTTCTATCACTAAGAGAGGTGGAGAGTGATGATAAAGTTCATGTATCTCTGGAGGAGTTCTTAAGATTTTACTGAAAGCTGCATGGAAACCACCGAAGGATCTTTAATAGATAATGTCAAGATCATATCCCAGAGAGAGAGAGAGAGACAGACAGACAGATGGAAAGTGTAAAATTATTATGGCTGCTGAATACATTTTAGAGGATTTGAGGTCAAAACAGGCAGTGCCTGGGATAAGAATGAACAGCAGACAGCAGGCCCTAAGAAATCTGTGAGAACTGTTTTGTAGTCACAAACATTTTGAAGAAGTTATAAAAGATGTTTGATTCAACTATTAGGAGATTATTTGTTTTTCCACTAGGACTCAAGATGATGTTTTTCAAAAAACAGACGTGTGGTTAACAATTTTGTATTCTTGCCTCATTGGTGTGTGTGTGGGGGGCAGTGTTAAAAATACTATTAGGAGTGTGACAAAACTGCTTACTTTTCATTTGGAAATACAACTCAAGGAGTTTGAAATATAAAATATAGCCGTGTGGTGGGGGAGTGCAGGGTGGAGGGGAATAAAAAGGGAAAATGGGAAACTGTAATAGCATAATCAATAAAATATAGTTAAAAAATAAAAATAGCCAGTTAAAAATACTATAGAGCCCTAGCAGGTGTGGCTCAGTTGATTGGTGCATTGTAGAATCAAAAGATTGCAGGTTTGCTTCCCAGTCAGGGCACATACCTGGGTTATGGGTTTGATCCTGGCCTGGGTACAGAAGCAGGCACATGCAACCTCTCCCCGGGTGCAGACCCCGACCAACCCCAGTCTGGGCGTGTCTGCGAGTCAACCAGTTGATGCTTTTCTCCCATCCATGTTTCTCTCTCTTCCTCTCTCCCCTTCCTCTCTCTCCAAAAATGCCCTCAGGTGAGATTAAGAGAATAGTATAGAAAATTGAATAGGTATTAAAGTACATTATAAAAACAAACTGGAATGTTAGAAACATTGTACAGGATTGAGAGATGAGATAGATGGAGATAAAACAAACTTTGAGTAGAAAATTAGATTAGTAAGGTTAGTAAAATTAGAATGATTAGGTGTTTTCCATCCCAACAGAAGCTGTGTAACGTGATTAAATTTGCATGGGCTCAAATTATTTATTATTTAACTTGAAATACACAGTTTGAACTCAGTTTCTGTATGTTGATTCACTAATAATAATACCCACTTCATAAGTCTGTTAGAAGTGATCAAAGTAATAGTAATCTAGAAACCCCATTATAGTAATAGACCCATTGGTAAGTTTAGTAAATGGCACTTTAAGAATCTGCCTTCAGGTTCTGAGAAAATCTGAGGTTAACTATGATGAAGAAATTGTAATACAAATATAGTAAATGAAATAATTATCTTTGTGCATATTACAAAAATAGTGGTATATGAGATAGCTATATAAAAATACACAGTTACTCAAATTGTCAAGTTTTGGAATTGACCCTCAAGTGAAAGTGTTGAAAGCTTCATCATGCAGGTCATTTTAAACTGGGTTTTACCACACTCAAGAATCTCTGTGGTCAAATTCTTATCCTTTCCACTAGTTGCATAGGTCTTCTATGCACAGACCTGCTATTGACTTCCCTGATTCCATGCACAAAGCAACTATTCACTTCCAGGAAAATCGGTGGCTCTATGGAATTGGATAAGAATTTGGCCTACAATGAGTGATTTGAATGAATGAATTTGGAATTGGCAAGAAAATACAAACATATGCCACATTTACTTGGTACATTCATGCTTCAAGAGAACTCAGGTAGCGCTCAAATTGTGTATAAAAAGCCAGAGATTTTCAGCAGGAAGCTATTTCAAAGTCAGCTTAAATCTTCTCCATGTACTTTTGTCATATTCAAAGAACAAGGCAAAAATATTATTTTAATTACTTCTTACTGCAATGTAAGAGTCTGAAGAATTTCTTTTGATAAAATCATGTATGTAACTTATTCTTTAAAAAAAAATTATTGCTGTTCATGTACAGTTGTCTCAATTTTCCCACCACCACTCGCCCGACACCAGCCATCCCCACCTCCCACCCTCGATCCTAACCCCCTTTGGCTTTGTCCATGTGTCCTTTATACATGTTCCCTGACAAATCTTCCCTCTATCCCCTCCATTATCCCCTCCCACTCCCCTGTGGTTACTGTCAGTTTGTAGAACCTATTCTTTATAATCCTGGTATCAGAAGGCAGGACTAAGAGTAATGTTATAGGCTAAGTTAACATGTGGACTTATTTACTTGTTTTCTTGGATACGCTGGGTTTTAAGCCAGTCTTCAGTGGCTGAATTGATACTGGACTACTTGCAAGTTAAATGTTATCCTTGTATTTTATAGGCAACATACAACCAAGGTGTAGAGATGCCAACTTGTTAGCTGGCATTAAGTTGGAGGGAGTGTAAACCTTCTTCTATTTTAAGTAGTAGACAGATTTCTTCTCTTGATATTATTGCTCATACAATTTTCAGTACCAGAGACATTGGGCCTTTAAAAAAGGAAGAGATGTTACATTTTTGACAGCTTCTGTCTTCCACTGACTGAAACAATAAAAATAAACATGAAGCTGTCGGAATGGCCTCTGCATATAATGTCATTTGCATGTGATTTTCTTTGCTTCTCTAGATAATTGAATTTATTCAGGCAATTTATTTTTTAAATGTGTAGTCTCTGTGAATGGAAACATCTTAACTAAAGACAACCATTTTATTTCCTCTTAATGAAATGTATGTGTGTGTATGTGTGTGTATACACACACATACTTAAGTATGTACATACTTAAATATGTAAATATAAATATGTATACATATATACACACATACTTAAGTTAAAACTAGGGAGTAGAAGAAAATAATGGAAACACCAAAATTGTACTGTAAAAAAATTGATAAGAAATGATGTGTGACCCTTGTAACACAATATTCTGTCTTTGTGTTTACCCCCTGTCTATGTTGAAGGTCTCTAGGTGCTCAATAGGAGCTATTTAATTATTTTTCCCTGTTTGATATTGCTAAGTATAACAAATGGATACAGCAAAAGGCCTTTGTAAGAAGACCCTGTGTATGTGTCATTTCAGAGCTGGTAAGCCTAACAATACCTTGTTGGACCCCATCCTGAGAAGTCGTCTTAATAAATTGCAGGCTTAAAGAGAATGACTATTTAAACTGAGCTCCATTACTCAAACAATGTAGCTGTATAACACAAGTAAAGCTTATATTCTCTTGGTGTGGGGAATATAAAGAGAATATGCCTCTATTTTGGATTGGCATTTTTGTGGATTATTGAACACCAAGGCAGAATTACTCAGAGATATCAAAAATAGCCAGGTATATTCAGAAGCAAGGAATTCAAGTGGAATTGTAGAAGAAAATGCATCTGTCCAAAATCCAAAATTATTTAGCTCCTATCTATACTGCATAGAATTTAGTATGACAAATACAATTTTTATTTTTTATACGTATACCCTGAGTTCTTTTGACAGAATGATATTTTAATGGAGCAAATAACATCTCCTCTTATTCACACCTGTGATCACAACTCAGTAAAGCACTCATGGCAGTAGGTTTCTGTGGAACTTCTTGGTGTTGATCAATCTTGTTTTTGTTTGTTCCTCATTCTAACATCTATATAGCAAGAGTTGTAGAGGTTAAAATACAGTAGTCTGGGAGATAAATCATTGTAAATTAGGAAAAGTTGTTTATTTCCAATTCCTTTACACAGTGCTATCTTTTAAATTATACTTTAGTCTTACTTCCTAGAATAGCAAGTATCATTTATATTAATGTTTGCATTCTAGAGTTTTCTCATTTTTCACTTTCTCTCTCTGCTTTGCATATTTTATAGGTGTCCATTGTTGTGTCCATTGTTATTTCCATGCATGCACGTTTCTTTCCAAAATACCTTTTATCTTTCAAAATCTAATTACAAATAATGATATACTTTCAAAAATTTACATGGTAAATCCAAGTCACTGAAGGAGACGGCGAACCCATTTTTTAGATATACATGAAGAAGACTTGGCCGTTAGCTCATCTCCCTGGGGGGGAGGGTAAGTCCTAGAGCTCATGAACAGAAATGAATTTAACCATTCACTAGAAATGAATGGTTCATAAATCATCATTTTATAACCTTTATTTCTTTCCCAGCATCTTATATTTTGAGACACATCTATATTTCAATGTTCCACAAACAAATTTAAAAATTTTAAGCAGTATAAACTCATCATTTGAATACTGAGGGGGATTTTAGAACACCTATTATTTACATTGCTGGTCTCAGAAGTTAGGAGTAACACTCAAATTATAGACTAATTTAGTTATGTGGATTTATTAATTTTTGGTTACACTGATTCTATTTTAGTAATCATCTGTGTTTGCTAACCATTCTGTTTTGGTCTATACCATAATCATTATTTCAATCTCCCAAACAAGAAATATGTTTATCTTTGTCTTCTCCTTTCTTATTTTCAAGTTTTCTAGTTTCATCATTACTTGCTTTGAATTGTCTTTAGAATTTAATGGTTCTTTTCAATTCTAACAGGTATAATCTAGTGGAAAGCCTTTTATTATTGCACATGTGGCCTGGTAACAGTTTCCTATTCAGTGGAGATCTTTACTTTCTCTTCTACCCAATTCACTCTCCTTATCACTACTAGGCTAATCTTCCTGACAACCTACCTCAAGAGAATCACCCAGTATTGGAAATGAGCATAGTTCTCCACGGCCTTTCAGGTCAAATGTAAACAATTTCATTTGACTTTCAAGACCCTTTATAAAATGACCTTCCTATGATAGTCATTCTTATTTATTATTCTCCATTTATTTGGGTCAAGTCACTACCTTCTCTGTGTGTGTGTACACTATATAATTTTCTGAATGATTTCTCTAGGGAGGAATGCCCTATACCTTTTCTTTTCTACCTGTTTCTTAGGCTTAGACAAAAAGAGTATTTATACATAAATAATTAAAAAATTAAGAAATTGACTCAGTGTGTATAAGTTAGGGACTAATAATATAATCCAGGGTACATTGTGAATAATTAAACATGGTTCCTGCCTTCATGGTACAGGAAGAAAATTAAATAAGTGATTCCAAAACAGTGTGCTAAGTGCTATGATAAAAGGTTTCCACCTTCCTTTGATTTCCAATGTTCTTTCTTTTAAAAATTTCTTCTGCATGTATAATTTGCTGCTATTCAATTTAGTATTTGTTGTAGTTATTATCACTACTACTACTTTCTGGTAAATGATGAGGTCTGTCCAGAAGGTATTTAGCCATGTAACATGAAAAATGGAGACATTTATTGAAGAAGATAAAAGATACAAGAAACATTGTACATAAGACAATGACACCTCTGTCCCTTTCAATGTAGTCACCTTGGGACTTTGCATAGTTCTCCAATGTCCATCAGCTGCCCTGTTGTATTTTCCTGAATCTCATCCATGGTCTTAAATCTCTTCCCTTTCAAAGGTGATTTTAGTTTGGGGAAAAGCCAGAAGTCACAGGGCACCAAATTAGGGCTGTAGAGGGGCTGAGTCAGCTGGATGATTTGATGTTTTGCCAAAAATCTCTGCATGAGATGTGATGCACAAGCAAGCGCACACCAGTTGCCCATAGCTGTGGCCTTCTGAGTCATCCAAATAATTTCCGCAGAGGGATGTTGAAGCTTCACACAAAATGTGATGCTGATTCATTGCTCTACTTACTCAGTCACTTTAAATGTGATGGCCACACAGTACACATGCTCACTCAATGGCATCTACCGCCCCCACTGACTGGTACAGTCATTGTTGTCATCATTCACACATGTGCATTCCAGTCCCCTCTCCTTGGCTGCCTGGTTACATTGATGTCCTGCAAACCATTCTCTTTATATTAATAATGGCTGGACTTTTTACGGACAGACCTCGCCATATACACGTGCCACTCAAATTTAACTTTGAGGAGAGAGAACCAGCCCTATTTTTTAAATATACATTTGACACCTTTTATAGCACCTGAATTATTTGAGGAAAGCAGTATAACTTAATGATGAGCAGCATGGATATTAAAGTTAGATGGTCTTGTGTTCAATTCCCTAATTTACTATTTCCTACTATTACTTTGGGTAAACTATTCTTAGGGACTTAATTCTCTCATCTGTTATATATGAATAATAGTCTTTAGGAATTTCTATGAGAATTACAAAAGATTATGTCCATAAAACTTTTAGAGCATTACCTTTCAGAACTCCAGGAGTGGTAGCTATACATTTACTGAAACATTAATGACTTTAAATAGATGCTGTGTATTTGGTCAGGGAAATTCCTATTAGTTTAGTAGTATTTTTCAAAGTATTCAGACCTATAAGACTAAAATAAAATTTATTTATAACATTACTCACATAAACCATATGAAAATAATATTTGCAGAGAGCACAATGTTTCACCTGTAAGAATACCAGTGTCTCTGATTATGTGTGCTACAAAATGGTCCTTCTATGCCTGCAAAAGTAGGCTCAGGAAATTATGATTTATACCATGAATAAATAATTTAGCTAGTTGGGAAATTTTATGAGTATGTGGCTGTCTAATGTCTTATGATTACTTTTACAATGAGAGCTGACGCTTGTGCTTCTTATATCTCAAATCATTGCTTAATGTCAATTCCCTTTCAGAGAAAAAGTGCTACTTTTGCTATAAATATAGTGCTCTATTGAAAGTTTTAATTAGTATAGAAAATAGGCCTTTATCATTGTTGTTGTTGTTTTTAATTGGAAAATTGGATTAGTGTAATGACATAACAAAATTGACTGACATGAGGCTATGAAGTCATTAGCCTGATCTAGTAAGGAGACAAATGCTACTCAAGACATCATGGCAAGTAGCTGATGGAACCTAGTAAAAGCAGTGAGTACTTAATCTAGCCTTCCTTGCATTACCTTTTCTGCTGTTTTGTGTTTATAGTGTAAGGAACCTAAGGGTTCATTTGCAAGAGAATCTAGTGGTACTAATTTTCTCATGAATAAACAAAACTCTTGGCATGTCTATCTCAAAAAAGAAGGAGAAATATGAAAGTTAGAAATATGGCACAAGTAATTGGTGTCATGTATTTATGAAAAATAATTTATTACTCTATTTTTTTCAGACATTGACTTTAAAAAGTTTTATTTCATAATGAGGAGTAATTGAACATTCTTTCTTTGATCATTTCCATGAGCTATCACTTTGTAGAGAACTATGAAACTGAAATTTAAAAATTGACTATGTAACAGATAAAAGCACATTAATGTCACCTGGCATTTTGTGGACTACAGTATTTTCTCTAAAAAAGTTTGTAATAGGTTATCTTTAAAAATGGGTCACCTTAAAATATTTAACTTATTCTTTAAAAAATTGACTCCGCAGATGTAGTGTGATTTCAGCAGAAAGAACTATGAACCTGATTGTTTATGTATTTTCTTTTCTTTTTTTTTCATGGTGAGGTGGTAGGGGAGGCATTTGCCTCTTCTTCTCCCTTTCCAGGTGAAGGGCCTGGCTTTTTCTTTTTTCAGTTTTATATTTTCTGTGTTTTGCTCCTCATTAATTCTTGGAGCATACTTACTTTAATTAGTACTGTATATCTCTTGTCATTTCCAAGTTAGCAGTTTATGAGTTTTATAATTTGTAAAACAAATATTAACTAATATACTGTAATCCCTAACTCATATAACTCATTATTGTGTAACTCAACCCACTAATAACCCAATGAAGGAGATAATAGTTTTATGCCCACTTTAAAGATGAAGAAACTGAGACAGAGAAAGATTAAATAACTTGCCCAGGCTCACATAGCTAGTGAATGTGTAATCAAGATTTGAACCAAAACTATTTGGCTTTAGATTCCCTGGGCTAAACTGAAAATGTCATTATGCTGTCTCTCGAGTTAGTATTCAATGCATTTTTATTACATGAATGAAAGAGAAAATTGTGTGACTAAAATATTTTATATTTTTAATAATTTTATTACTTTTAGTATTACTATTAGTATATACTATATTAGCATAGTAGCACATGTGAATTTCTTATCACATATTATCTCATTTTATAGATGAGGAAACTGAAGTTTGGAGAGTAAAAATAACTTGCCCAAGGTTATATAGTTAATGAGGACACAGCCTGGATTTGAACTCAAATATCCTCACTCCAGACTCCAGCTTGCTTAACATTGCTTTACACTGCTTTGCTGACATCATATTCTACTGCATAGGGAATCACAGTTTATTTCACTTCTCACTGAACATTTAGTCAGTGCTCAATTATAAGCAATGCCACAGTTAGCTTATTAATTGCACTGATTGTCTACTATGTATAAGATACCGCACTCTGCTCTGTGGGATAAAGAGAAGTCATTACCTAAACAGATCACAATTTGAGAAATTCCTCAAGTTTCTCATGTCTTCCTTCAGACTCAGAGTGAATAAGTATTTAGTCCAATGTATTCACAACCACATTATAAGACTGTTCTGGAGGTTCCTTAGGAAAATGATAGATGGATTATTATATATAGTTAGTGACTAGTCAGAAGTTTTTTCTTTATTTCTTAAAATATTATTATATAATCCATACTGCTAGTGGTAAATGGAAGTATTTTAACGTATGGTCTAATTTTTGTTTAGAAACATCCTATGGGTGACCTTTGAGCCCTGGGGGAAGAGATCATCAAATACCGTGAGGCGTATTTACTAGATGTTTAAACATAAGGCAGTGCGCACATCATCAGTGGGAAGATAATGAGCTGTCCCAGCACAACATGTTCTTTGTTTTCACAGGTTCTATTAGTTAATGTGTTAGAATTCTCTAAATGCCACTTTTGCTTATTAAGTGGTTTTGGGAGCACATGAAAACATACATTTTATTCTTTAATGTAGCATTTCGGAGATTCTTCGTAAATGTGACTCTGAAAAAACAACCCTTTGACACTTCTGCCCATGTCACGTCCACCTACAAATGAAAATATTTTCCAAAACTGTATTTGCCATTGGCGCAACCCCTTATCAAATGAGAAAATTTGTGCTTAAATTTCTGTTTCACTCACTGGAATTAAATTAGATAACAAATACGATATGGATTTTAAAAGAACAATAGAAACGCTATCATTGTTTTATATGAATATTATAAATGGCATTAAACCATTAATAAATTTAAAACAAATTTTAATACATTTCTAAAAACCATCTCTTTCCACAATGCAATTTTGACATAAAACTCAGATTATCTAATATATACAATTAGGAAGAAAATCTTAAACCTAAACCCATTTCAAAATGTGCCAACATGGATGTTAAAAAAATTAAGTCTATTCCATTTTCCGCCAATATGTGTTAGTCATTTTTCCTTCATGTTTGGTAATTCTTCTCCCTCTCCCCCACCCTCCACTTCTTCTCCTTCCTGGAATATATTAACTTTAGTTCTCTTCTCAAACCATGAATTCCCATCACTTCTATGACACCTTTCTTTACCACTGCAGCTTTTAGTTATCTTCCTCTTTTTAACTCTTTCAATTTTTCCTATACGTAATTCTCAAACTTTATCAGCGTGTTAGTCTCCCCAGGAAGACTTGTTATATCACACTTCTGAACCCAGCCCTCTGACTTTCCCATTCAAGAAGTCCAATTTGAAAATCATACCTGTACAAGTCACCCGTTCTTTATTGTTATTTTTAAAAGATTTTATTTATTTACTTTTAGAGAGAGGAGAAAGGAGGGAGAAAGAGAGAGAGAAACATCAATGAGTGGTTGCCTCTCGCACACCTCCTACTGGGGACCTGGCCTGCAACCCAGGCATGTGCTCTGAATGGGAGTTGAGCTGGCAATGCTTTGGTTGGCTGTGTGAGTTCAATCCACTGAGCTACACCAGCCAGGCCTCCTTTATTGTTGTTTAGTACCTGTGAATGCATTTTAAGAAAGAACACACTTTTAAACATTTGTTTAGTTTTCTGATCAATAATTAAACATGAGCTTGAGCTAACCTTTCATCTCAGTGCTTCGCAAAAAATTGCAAAAAAAAAAAAAAAAAACCCAAAACAACTTACACTTTTGCTGAATTTTTATCCTATTGCACAGTGATCTTTAAAAGGTTCTCTATTTTTAGGCTTTAAAGAAACATCAAACAATTTTCACTTTTTCTGTTTTCACTGTTCAAAATGCAGAAAAAAATCTTTAAAATATGGACTAGGTACTGTATTTGAAATATAATAGAGCCATTTTTATAAAATAGTAATCTTTTCCCTAATCTTGGTGAGACCTGTAACTATTTAGCATATTAGATTTGCCCCAAGAATAGTTTGTGTCTGCATTAGAGAGGCTGATGTACTTCTAAAGTTCCTGTAGTATTTTTTAAAAGTTAGAACAGAGAAGAATGTAGAATTAGACATTTCTGCAGACAATAGAGCAAAAAAGATACAGGTACATATTTGAGTATTTTAGAATTTTCATCCATTTTTATATTGTGACGATTGAATTATTTTAATGATTTATAGTACTACTTTTTAGGGAATTTCAATGATCTCATAAAATGTTGAAATATATAAAACATAAGGTTTCCTTAAAAACTGACTTGGTTTCTTATAACTAGCTTGCATACAACATAGGGTAGGCCAAGTACATCCTAGCCTAGCATCTGACTGTCACAAATCCCAGGGAACTTTTTTTTCTAACATGGAAAAGGGACCAATTGCGATAAGCTCTGTCTCTGTAGATGACTATGGAAATTGCCCAAATGAAAATCTGTCCATTTCCCATTTTTGAACTGCTGAACTAAGCACACATTAGGCATCTTTTGTAAAGGAAAAATTTTACAAACCATTTTAAGTTGGATAGCTTTAACACCTTAATTACAAGTATAAGAGACAACCTTCAGAGTTCCATTATAAGTGCTGATTTTGTTTTATAGGTCTTGGGAACTGACCATATCCTACTCCTAGAATATTGAATCTGACCATATAAACCAAAGACTCAATGTTCTTTTTTTAATTTAATTTTATTTTAATTGTTGTTCTTGTACAGTTTTCTGCCCTTTACCCCCATCCCAGCCCATCCCCCAAGCCCTCCCCTCCTCCCTCCCATCTCCACGCACTCTTGTTATTGTCCATGTGTCCTTTATACTTGTTCCTGCAAACCTTTCCCCCCTTCCCCTGAAATTCCCTCCCCTCTCTTCTCTGGTCACTTTCAGCCTGTTCTCAATTTCAGTGTCTTTGGTTATATTATGCTTGTTTGTTTGTTTTGTTGATTAGGTTCCTGTTAAAGGTGAGATCATATGGTATTTGCCTTTCACCGCCTGGCTTGTTTCACTTAGCATAATGCCTTCCAGTTCCATCCATGCTGTAGCGAAGGGTAGGAGCTCCTTCTTTCTTTCTCTATTGAGCATTTTAAGTGTTATTCTTTGCTTCAGAATATCCTCTATATGTTTATATCCTATTTCCAGGAAAATTTGTATTTGAAAATTGAATTGGTATAACTTTTCAAAATGATCACGTTCATTTATAAAAGTTAGCAATTTGTTTTGCCTTCCATTTCAAATGTATATGTATTATCACAAGGTTATTGCTGAGTAAGAAAACAACTGTCATTAATAAAGTAATTTTTCTTCCATGTATTTCTTATTCTTTAAGTACAGTTAAAATATAAATCTCTTTCTAAATGCTTACCTTGGGAACAGTAAAAAAAATTAGGTCATTCAAATATATACTTTTAAGTTTATCTGAATAAAATGTCAATGCTTTCAGGAGTTTGAGGCTTTTTTGCAAATAATTGGTTATTTAAAAATTGTCTAATTTGTATTCATTAATGGGTTAATAGTATTTTTCTGTGAAGATATACACTTAGGTCAAAGCTTCTTATCCTGTAATCCATGGTTTAAAAGAATTTCTAGGAGATTTCATGGAGGAAGTTCATAGCTGGAACTATAAGAGTAGAAAATTAACTTTCTAAGCCTGTGAAATTGTGTGTGTTGGCTGTGTGCATGTGCATGTCAGTTTGGGAGAGCACCTATAGCTCTCACTGAGAATCTGTAACCCAAAAAGAGTAAGCATTGCTGGTTTAGGGTGTCATGCAGAACTGTTATGAAAAAATCATCTTAACCAAGAAACTCTAAAAATAAGTGAGCTTTTACACAATAATTATGTATTTTTATATTACTAAATGAATTTTGACAAAGTAGGTTATAAGTAACACAATTTTGCTTAGAAATAAACACTTGTAATAACATATTATCCCATTTTTAAAGAGTGTAAGGAATAACCAAATAATACTGCTTTTTATTTGAGACATAATTGATATGTAACATATATTAGTTTGACATATACCACACAATGAACTGCTATTTGTCTGGACTATGAAATGATCACCATAATAAGTTCAGTTAACATTCATCACTGTACATAGTTATACTTTTTTTCTTGTGATGAAAATCTTTATGCATTTTTATCATTTCTTTAAGAATTGGATGTATAGGGGCAAAAACCTTTTATGCTCATACTTAGATACTTCAAATACACATAACAGAATTTATTAACCATAGTCACCATGCTGTACATTACATCCTGGAACTTATTTATTTTATAATTTGAATTTTGTAACTTTTGACCACCTACATTTATTTCAACCAAATCATATAGATTTTAAATATTTTTCAGGGTTTTTTTTTTTTTGCCTTGTCCTGGTGATATTTACAAGAGCAGCCCATTACTGGAAGAAGAACGTGACCACGTCAAAACTTGTTCATCATCAGAACCCTTTCTCCATGTGTTTGTAGTTCCTTTCATGCAATTTCAAAATTAATGAGCTTGTATTACTGAGTAGCTAGTTTAATATAGTCCAGATCTTCTGTGCTGTTTTAATTCTAAGTTCAAAACTTTATTACACTAGAAAGGATGCTAGAAATGCCCACACATTTTCCAAAGATAGATTAAAAAATCATAAGCTACTGAGCACCGTTTCTTTGATTAGCCACTTGAGGATCAATTGTGTGTTTAGTGTAAATAATTATCTAATCCTTAAGCTTTATCTTTTTTAATATGCCATAAACCAGTGAGTATTTGAACCAAGAGAGCTTTATAAATCTAGAGTATAGTTGGATTAAATAATTTCAGTGCATTTATGTCATTTCTATAAGAATTGAACAGATAGGAGTGAAAATCTCTCATTTTCGTACTTAAATTTTAAGAAGAAGACAGCATATCTTGCTCACCAATACCATTGATAGATGTAGACCTAGTTTGGGGTTTTGTTTCTGTTTTATGAGAGAGGTGGTGTTAACACTGTGGTTGAGAACCAGGGTTCTGAAGCCAAACAGGTTGAGGTTGATTATCTACTGAGGTTGATTATCTATTAACTATTCATACAGTCACAGGAATTTATTCAGTCTATGTGCCTCAGTTTCTCAAGCTATGAAGCCCAATCATAATTAATCTTCCTGGGAGACTTAGCTAAGTAAATGCTTGTAAAACACTTTAAGCAGTGCCTGACACAAAGTAAATATTCAATAAATATTGACTATTATTCTTAGCAATTATAGTCTGGTAGATTGACTATTAAATGTAATGTTTTTACTACCTTGTATGAATTTAATTTCAATTGTAGACCAAAAGCCAGCATGATAATGAGTTTCTTGTGGCCAGAAGTCAAACATGAATGCCATTTGGACAATAAAAGGAATACATATATATGGTTGAGTCACACATAACCTCTGTTTTCAAATGAGTTCATTCTTTTTAATCACCATATTATTAAAACAAATATTTGGATATTAAGGTTGAAATATTATTTCTCTCAAAGTATTTATAGCAAAATGCTACCATTAGAATTAATTAAAAATAATGCATTTTTAAAAAGATATTTTGCCCTGGCTGGTGTGGCTCTCTGTTGGTTGGGCATCATCCCACAAACTGAAGATTGCAGTTTGGAGCCCAGGTCAGGGCACATGCTTGGGTTGCAGGTCTGGTCCCCAGTCAGGGAGTGTGCAAGGGACAATTGATAATCTTTCTCTCTCACATTGTGATGTTTCTCTCCCTTTCTTTCCTTCTCTCTGTAATCAATTTAAAAATGAAAAAAAAAATTTCAGTGAGGATGGATTCATTAGGCAAAGCCTTGCTTCTGTCTCATGGTCGTAAAAGTGACAAAGGGACAAAATTAAGTAGAGCTCATTTAACAATAACAAAAGATTATCAACTTCATTCTAAAAGTTTGTAATTCTTTTTTTATCAGTAGACTTTAGAAGTCATATATCACAGTTCTGAGACCTCTTTGGCAAAATACTGAGGCTGGTCCTTAGGGTTCCTTAGAGTTCATAAAACTTGACTGAATATGTATTTCTGGTCTGTATCACTAATGCCATTGTTAGTACACTCTCTGGGTGGTCACCTGACAGAAAAGTGAAGAGAAACACAGTCATTATTTCAGGTAGTGTAAATGCAATCCCAGGGTGGAAACTGAAAAAATGTAGGACTTCCTTGACTGTGCCAGCTCCTGAACAAGCTATTCACCACGAAGATAAACAAGGGAGCCCCACACCAAAACAGGTTAACAGCGTAAAACGCTTAAAGGGATTAACCATGCAAGAGGCTAAAATGTAATCAATCAGACAGGTAAAATAGCGATAAGATAAATATTCCTTCCTCAAATAGCAGTAACACTTTATGTGTTCTTATACTGTGTGGTAACTGAGCTTAGAGTATTTGTGAAATATATTATAGTCTTTAAAATATGCTCTTTCATCTTGCAAGGTGTATAGAGTTAGAGACATGCAAAATGGGAAATTATTGTGTTTTACATTAATTTGAAATATTTTCTCATATTTTCCTAGACTTAATTGCATAGAGTTTGGGTGTCATACTCTCTACTGGTGATGCTATAGCAAGATGTGTGTACTTTTTAATTATGGAAAGTGAAGTTCAGCTGCCAAGTTCTTGTTTGTAAGCTTTGTCATCAAATAATGTGAAAATAGAATAATACAGAAATATTCAAAGTGAAACTAAAATGGTATGTTTCTGCTTTTGCCTCTGGAATAAATGAGAAGAAAGATCTGTAAAAAATGAATATACAAGTTTTTCTATGTCTGGTATGCACATTAAACTGAACTAATATGTTTTATGCACCATTGATAAAAACATTCCTCAGTTTGCTGAATGAATTTGTGATTGCTCTGTATGTGTGTTTATGCATTTGCTTGTATTTATGTGTAGGTTTTAAATACATAATTCTAGAAATGTACTTTCACTTAGCCCTCAGGGGCTTGTAATAATTACATTATGTATATTGATCTAAATCCAAATATATTATAAGCTAAGATTCATCTGTGAAAGTATTATCTATAGAATATTCATTCACAGGCATATTCTGTAATATTTATAAGAAATAGAAATCAGCCCTGGCTGTGTGTAGCTCAGTGGATTGAGTGCAGGCCTATAAACCAAAGGGTCAGTGGTTCAATTCCCAGTCAGGGCACATGCCTGGGTTGCAGGCCAGGTCCCCAGTAGGGGGTGCACTAAAGGCAACCACACATTAATGTTTCTCTCCTCTTTCTCCCTACCTCCCCCTCTGTCTAAAAATAAATAAATAATATCTTAAAAAATAAATGGAAATCATATTGGAGTTTAGACTCGTAATTTCAAAGATTCTGCTAGCGCATGCTTATTTTTTACTTTTGCTTCTCCCAATTTTCCTGGCCCCATCCAACAAACTGATGCTTGTACCATAGCTAATATCCTTGTACTCATTAATGTCCATTAACAAAAAAAAAATGTATGAACATATTATGATTATCTTTGTGCTGACCTTCCAATTTAACTCTATTTTTTTAAAAAAAATTAGGATGACAGATTTATTGAGTATTTTTTTTTAGATATTTTTAAGCTAGTCAAGATGTTAGTATTAGCCTTGAAACATTAGATATCAAATCAATATGATTTATCACTTTTCTGGGGTCCACATATTTTAGTAGCATGTCTTAAATAGATAGAGAAACAATTGTAGACAGGTGCAATCTATTATTCTGAATATTAAATATGCACACACTCGAGTGTATTTTAATGGAAACTTTTAATAATGTGGAATTAAGAAATATACTTAGGGGAAAACTAACTTCCTCAAAGACCTTAAGATACAGAGTTTCTTTTAAGAACAGTTCTGCTTTGTGGGAAGTCAAAGGATTATGGAAGTAAGTAAAAGATTATGAAAGTGAGGAAAAGCTTTAAATAAGATAATTATTTTTCATCATTCCAATATCTTCTTGATACCCTGAAAAATCAATTTAGTGCCTTTTATATGGTATATACACCAAATATTATACAGTTTGCTAGAGCTGTGCTAGAAATTGTGGGGAAAATAATGAAAAAAGAACACCCCAAATATGTTTAAATTTTAGAGTTACAGAATAAATCATTTTTATACAAATGCATAATTATGAATAGGTAAAGACTGCAAGAAACTTTATTTTGTCTGACAAATGAGGCTTAAGGTACAAAACAACAGAATATTGACAGAAATAGTGCTCAAAGTAACAAATGCCATTGGAAATATCTTCAGCCTAGGCAGAAATAAACTTGCAATATTCCTGTCTGATGTCAAAATAACCTGTGTGGCTGATGCTTCCTTTAAAAAATAAGAGGGAGGCAGATAACCAAAAGAGGGCCCTACCTTAAGAGTCCCATCAAGAAGAGGTGCCTGCTTAAAATAAAAATAAAGTATATATAATGTAATTTGTTTAAGTTTTACAATGTCATGAAGAAGTTGAATCGATAGAAATGATTGTTACATTTAATGTTCATAGGAAAAATCTGACTTGCAAACAAATGCAGAAACATAAATGATTCTCATGAATAATATAAGCTTTGTATAAGGCTATATTGTCATTCTCAGTCTAAGGGACAACGTCTTCATATTTTTATTACTGTGATGAATTAATCTTTGATTCAGGTGCTAACCTGTAAAGTTAATATATTCTTTTTGGAAATTTCTTCCTTCCTTTACCTCTTGCAGAATGACATTTCACTTTTTAACATTTCAAGCCATGTAACTGTTAAAAAATAAACTTACTGAATTTTAAACACAATTTTGTTCTTTGCTTTCTCTTTCAGGAAGTTGATGGCAATAAAGTTATGTCTTCATTTGCCCCACACAACTCATCTACCTCACCTCAGAAGGCAGAAGAAGGTGGGCGACAGAGTGGCGAGTCCGTGTCGAGTACAGCCCTGGGGACACCTGAACGGCGCAAAGGCAGCTTAGCTGATGTCGTGGACACCCTGAAGCAGAGGAAAATGGAGGAGCTCATCAAAAATGAGCCAGAAGGTAAAGGCCGGAAAAGAAAGTTGTGGCCATCTCCTTATATTAATATTTCGATTATAACCTCTAGTTCTGTTTTTGACTTATCCTCTCTGAGTTAAATTGGACAGAATAGAAATCTATTGCTCTGAAAATGGGTACTATTTAAATGTGGCTATTCTATTTTTGTAAATCACCAAGTTCTGCCATGATGTCTTATTTTCACAGATGAGTAAAGTTGTGGCTGAATGAAACAAAGAGGTTAAGAATAGTATAGGAAATGGAGAAACCAAAGAACTTATGTATATGAACCGTGGACATGAACTAAGTTCAGGGGATGCTGGAGGGGGCAGTGGTGCAGGGCAGAGGGGGAAAAGCAAAGAAAAAAATTGAACAACTGTCATAGCATAATCAATAAAATATACTTAAAAACAGAAAAAAAAGAATAGGATGTGACTTATGAAGTGCCTATGACAGGTGAACGGGAAGTTTTGCCAGGAGGGGGTCCCCAGTTAACAGGAAGGAAAAAGCACTTTATAACTGGAGTGGTTTCCTCTGTGTTCTCAAGGTGCTCTTATAAATGTATCTCAATTTGGCACAAACGTTGAGTACTTGGTCCAGCAAGCAACACAATCTGTATGCATCCTTTTCCCTTTTACTCCCTGTGGTCAGGGAGTGTTGACTTATAAAACAGAGTGGATGGTGAATTGCATGTAAGAGTATGCAGATGATCCTAATAATCAATTATTATTTATTAAATGTGTTGTATGGCTTCACATTTGTTAATTGAAATGTTAATTTAATCCCATGTTAAATTACAGTTGCTAATAAAAATGTTTCATTGTTTAAAAAAAAGAATAGAATGTGGCAGCAGAGCCCAAGAGGCCGTTTTATATCTTCGTTACATTTTATAACCCTTATATATTAATGCATCTCATACCCCCTTCATAGTTAGGACTATCTCTTGTATGGTTCACAATTAATGCAGCTGGGCCTATTGAAATTTGGAAAGTAGGAATTCTCTAACTCTGTTGGCTGTCCTGAACTTCACATTTGTTCAACTTACAGGATGCCTTGCTTTTAAGGTTCTATCCTCTAAATTTCTTTCATGGTTATGGATAGCAACCTTCAGGTGATATGCACATGGACTAATCTTAAAATTAAAGCAAACAAACTAATAAAACAACCGATTCAAGTTGGACAATCTATGCATAACTGACAGTCATCCTTTATGTTACAGATGTTTTCTAAATCCTTTTGAAACCTATGTCCATTGAAGGCATGGATACCGTATTGCATGAAAGAACATGCCTCCTGTTTCAGACGAAAAATGAAAACAAACAAAAAAATAGGAATATAAAAAAGACATACTTTATATGAAAAATATACTGCATTTATACTGTGTAATACTCAGTTAGATTTATTTTTATTAGGAAACTGGCAAATTGTGAGTATATCTGGGGCAAAATGTATGTCAACCAGTATATTTGGGAGTCATGTGGTAATTAAAATTTCTGGGTCCCTATCAGGTGCATAGTTGGGACATGGATTTTAGTTAAAATTTATGTAATTCATACGATCTTACAGTTGGAAGGAATTTTAGGGATAACCTAGTCAGTTAAAAACTTTTTGGCTCTCGTCCTCATGCAGATAAAAATAAGATTTTGAGGAGGCCCCAGATGACAATTTTTTTTAATATTTGGGATTTTTTCTGATATTATAGATTCTTATCTTACTATAAGAATTGTTTAAAAAACAGAAACATTAAAAGGAAGAAAATAAAAAATCACCATCAATTGAAGCTTTTCCCTGGCAGTTTTAAGCTTATTATATTTTCCTTTATCTTTTTTATTTACATTTCCTCTTGATTTTGCATGATTAACTTGCTATTTTTTAAATTATTTTCTTCTTTTATGCTGGGATATGTTATTATTAACTAAAGCCTATAGTTTGTTCATATGTTTTTGTTTTGACCAAGTGTGTTTTTCTCTGCTCTAGGTGCCTTCAGAGATAACACATTACATTTAATGGGTATGTCTCCTTGGGCTCAGATTTGGCTGCCACAGTTTCTCAGACTATCCTTGTTTTTGATAACCTTAAAAGTTCTGAGGAATACTGTTCAGAGATGTTGTAGAATGCACCTCTACTGGAATTTGCCTAGTGATTTTTCTTTTAATTAAACTGGGGTTTGGGGTTTGGGGAAGATCACAGAAGTAAAGTACTATTAAAAAGTACACCATATGAAGGGTAAATACTGTCTGTGTGATTTGTAAATGTGGATGGCAGCCTTGATCAACTGACTGATGAGGTGTTTGTCAGGTTTCTGCGCTACAAAGCCTCCCTGTCCCCTTTCCATTCCATACTCTCTAGAAGGAAGGTGCTCTGGGCAACCCACATCGAAGGGGCAGGGATCTTTCTCCCCTTCTTCAGAGTGGGGTAGCTACATGATTCATTTGTAATCCTTTTCCATAGGAGATTTATCTTTTCTCTACCATTTATTAATTTTATTCAACTATTCATTTATATAAGTATGGACTTAGGGAAATTTATTTTATATTTTGAGTTATAGCCTAGTTTTATTTTGTTTTGTTGCTCAAATTGTTCAACTTCAGCCTGAAAAGTGATTGGAATCACTTTTCATTGACTTCCATGTTACTTTGACATAGAGCTATAATTATGGGTATTTTTTAGCATTTTTTTTACTTTCTGGCATTTAAGGTACCATGAACTCATCTTGTGCATTCCTTGTTCTAGGTCTATAGTTTTTCATGTAATATATTTATCTCATGTTGATATTAGGACAATATTGACTTCATAGAATGAGTTAGGGGTATTGCTCTCACGTGTACACTTTTAATTTTTGTTTGACATGTGTTCCTACTCCAGGACTAAGGCCCAAGAAGAACCAGCAATGCTATGGGGTGCATTCGTGTGGGGGGGGTTATCTTTAGATGACATCCCACAAGAGATTTGGTATATGACCTTGGTATTTCCCCAGTGTGCCATGTTGACTTCTAGTGGATTCACGGACTCCTAATTTGGAAACTTAAGACATGGCAAAGCCAAACAAATCATTCATAGTAGGAAAGAGAGCAGGAGAAAATGCCCCCCAATTTGCTTAGTAGAAGACATTCAGAGGTACTGGGAATTAGGAGAAAAGAATGATATATAGTAATGGCTAGTAGCAGGCAAAAGAAGAGAGAGAGAGCATCCACAGAAGGAAGAGATGGCACAAAGGAACATCACTATTACATGTGGATATTACACAGTTTTCATTATTGTATTTCCCACAACTTCTTTGGTACTTTTCCCCCATCAATTATAATAAAAGCTCAGCTCAAGAGTGGCTTGTTATTGAATAATGTAAAGCTATCAAGAAAATACAGAGATGTCTTTATGGAAAACTAGAATATAAATTGGACATGACAAGCATCTAAAAGCCTGAGTTTCAGAAAGATAACTTTGTTATAAATACAGAACCACAAGATACATTTTATATGCATATAAGATCCTTAGATGTACATTGAATACTCAAAAATATACAGTAAATAGACTCAGTATTATCGATAAAGGCATTTACTGTTGCAAGAATGTTTAATAACTGTGACAACTGGGAGATTTATCAAGGAGCAACTTATGCATTTAGGTAAAGTGACAATCTTAATCATCAAGAAAAAGATAATAGCTGTCCCAGCCAAATAACTCAGTTGGTAAGAGCATCATCCTGATACGCCAGGGCCACATGTTCAATCCCTGGTCAGGGCACATACAAGTAGCAAACAATGAATGCATGTATAAGTGGAACAACATATTCCCTCTCTCTCTTTCTCTCCTCTCTCTCCCTCCCACCCACATTCCTCTCTCTTTAAAACCAATAAATTAATTTTTTGAGTAATAGCAGAGCCAAAAATTGTTATTATAGAAGAGGAATAGGAAATTGAAGGAATTTCCATTATTTTTATTTACTTTTTTACCACAAAGAGAGAAAAACAAGGAACTTTATGTAGGAAAACATGTAAAAATCTCCATAGCAAGTAGAAAGTTGCACTGGCTTTAAAGAGACTACTAGTCAAGGTGTGTGTTTGGCTATGAGAATGGGCACCTGACATTATTCAAGCATCAGTACGGTGACCCTGTGTACAGTGCAAACAAGCAATTGGTAGCTCTGTGAGGTACTGTAGCATCGAAAGGGAAAACACGTAGGAAAAAAATTAACAAAAGAACTGCAAAATGTGTATTTGAAAAACTATAAAACATTGTTATAGCTCTTGGATGACAGCAGCACTTGGGGGCGAGAGGAGCAGAGAGATAGAGTAAAGGAAACTAAATGTTAAGCTCACAAATATATGCCACAGAAAAATCTTTTCTTCCCTGAAGCTATTTTTCCCATTGTTTTTCTAAAGGCCATTAAAATGAACAGCAGGTTGTGATGAAAATTTCATTAAGTCATTAAGTCCCAGCTAAATCATTATGAGGTTGCCATATTCATGCCTTTGCTTCCTGTCACTGAGGGGGGAGAATGGATTTCAGTAGAAAGTCCATATTATTTCCAGCCATATCCCTGTCCACAATAAGCTAAGAGAAATTCAGAAGTTACCGGAGAATGGTGTGTCATACAAAAGGAGGCCATGGGGCAAAGTGGTCAGAAAGAAAATTAGATGTACAAATGGGTTGAAAAAATGGCTCTCTTATTCCAGCTAGTTTATTATTTCAGGCAATTAATTAAATATATGTTAAAAGTTATAAGTAGGGGGAATGTACATTGATGTATTTTTTGTTCATGTCTTTTTCCTCCATCAGAATTTTTGCCTGGCATGACTCAAAATGGTCTGCTGCTAAAGATTATTATTTGTCCAGTGTCACTTAATTGACATGGAACATGCCAGAATGCATGGTAAATTCAAAATTCAAAATTTCTGACTGATAAAATATAGTTATATTATATTTGGTAGTCACTATGTTATACCAGTTTACTCTTATTATTAGACTTAGAAGTTAAGAATGACACTGGGTTTTAATATGTGACACAGAATTCCTATATAAAATATTGAATGAATAGTTATGTTATAGTTATGTTTGGGGAAAAATTGGTAGCATATATTTAGTGCATATCTTGTTAAGTAATTTGCATGAAACACTTTCTTTAATCTTTACATAAACCTTAGAACCAGGGCTACTGTGTGTGGCTATTCCAATTTCAGGAAGTGCCATACACAGGAAGTAAATGATCTGATTCTTATTATCTCCATTTTCAGATGAAGAAACTAACAATTAAATATGTCACAGGGTGACTGTCAGGGTTATTATTCAAAATGAAGTAATCTTAAACTTGAATCCATGCCCTTAATATTTTGTTATACTATTTTTTTCCAATTAAGAATGTTGCCAGTAATAGTTTAATGTTATTCTTCAGCACCTGTGTGCCTAAATTCATTTGATATAATGAGTAGTAAACTAGTATTCAATAATATTCTGCCAAAATAAATTTCTTATGCCTGAATGGTGATCAAATTTCCAGAAACTTATAAAAATCATATCAACTTAAACAGTTTGAATTTAAAGTATTCAAGAAAAAAATAAAAATAAATAAAACAAAAAAACCCTTAGAATATATCTCAATAAAAACTTGTTTTAGAAAAATGGAAGCAAATTAGCTGTAGAATAGTAGAAATTTAGACTTGGAATGAAATGTAAACACATTTTAGGCCTGTGTCCTCATTTTTAAGAGAGACTGAGGCAGAGATGAACTTGAAGTCACACACCAAGGTGGTGTTAAAGCCAGAATGAGAATCCAGTTCACATCCTACGGGCCCAGGTACCATATTTTTTTTCCTGTTCAGTTACACTATGCATTTTTCATATTTGCCTTTTGTTGATTATTTTAGAAATAATGCCATTATCTCCTCTTAAAGTTTTTTATTGTCATTAAATTTAAACAAATCTAAAGCAACCAGATATCTTAATTGAGCTAATAAAACCAAGACAGACAGGCATCCACAAATACTATGTGTTCACAAGTTCCAGACAGCTAAGGATGGTTTCTAAAAACAAATCAGCACTTAAATTTAGGATGAGATTGACTTTAACTTGATTTTCATTCAAAACTTAGGTTCATTAACTGTGTGGGTGAAAATAATTTTTACCTTGATGAGAACTTTTGATATCTCAGTTAAAAGAGAACCCTTTTTGATGCATAGATTAAAGCAGGCTTCTTATTTTAATTTTTATGATAACATTTATATTACCTCTAATAACTCTTCGGAATTGCTATTTCATATTATGGACAAATTTACATCTCTTCCTCCTAGAAATACAGTACCTTTTCTTAATCCCATCTCCTGTATCTGTAATTCTATTCCTCTTCCATCCAAGTGCCTTAACCCAAGTGTAATTGCTAGAAAGTTATTTACACTCCCTGCATTAATTTTTTCACCTTGCAAAGAACTATTACTTGTCTCTATTGTTACCCCTTCTTTACTATAATATAATTGCCCATTTATTTTTCAGTTTCTGCAAACATATTATTCGCTCCTTAGTGAGAGAATAGTACACACACTAACTATTAAAAATATTTGTTGAGAAGATTTTCAACAGTTTTTGTGCTGCCCCCTTGCTGCTGTGGGGAAAGGAGATGAGAGACCTTAATAAGTCCATGACCATTCTGCCCAATGTTATGTGAGCTACCTCTTTTAATTCCCCGAAACTCTGGAGTTGGTTTTACTTCTTATTATAACTGAAAAACTGAGGATTAAGAACTTGCTGATATTCTCGTTATATGGAGGAACTAGAATTAGACCAAAATTATTAGCCTTCACAAAACTACTTGGCATTGAACATAAGAACAAACATAATCCAACCCAGCCTTTTCTCTTTTCTCTAAACCTTGTTTTTTTAGACCAGATTTTAAGGTACATGTTCTTATGATATCATATCAAACTGCATGCAGTTCTCTCAAATCTCTATGTTTTTACTATTACTCTTCCTTTTATATGCTGTTCCCTCTGCCTTAAATGTCATTTCCTATCTCATCTACCTACTGAATTTATATGCACCTTTTATCAGTCAACACCTTCTCCAAACACCTTTGTCAGAATTTTGTTTACATGCATTCATCTCTCTTCGTTCTGACCACATTACCACCATTGTTTATTTACTTTTGTTTTCCACAGTAGTATGTGAAAGTTGAGATGAAGAGTTCTTGGTTCAGTTATCTGTGCCTCCCTGCTTCCTTTGAATGGACTTAGCACATAGTAGGTGATTGTGTTAATATTGGATGAGAGTCAACCCATTAATTGAAATTTTATGTCCAACACTCCTCTAAAAACTGGTTAGGTTTCATTTTTCTACGTCTGATTTTACTGTCCACTATTCTTCATGTCCTACTCAAACTCTTCCTTCATCTCCCAATCTTATTACTTCATTCACCCCGTCTTCTCCAACCTTCATCTTATCATATGCATACCCTTATCATTAGTGAAACCTAGAGATCATTACTTTCAATTTTTTTTGTTACTTGGAGTTTAGTATAGTCCTAAGTCACAAAACTAGATGTTGTAAGATCCAGAATACAAAACTGAAATACCCACATAGCAAAAAGTTTACATTCATATTAATCTTTTAAATAACTGTAATAACAAACATTTCTCTAATAAAACTTATTGGCATTATCAGTGAATTTGTGGCTACAGAAAATAATTCTTGTACAGTGAATTGGATTGATCTATGAACACTTTTCCAAAGTACAAAGCTATCACTGGTCTTTAATACTGTTTTAACATAATGGGGACCAGTACCCTATTGCAGGTGTACAGAGCTGGCATGGAAGAGAAGGTTATTATTTCTTATGAGGGCTCAAGATGGGGCCAGTTTATTATTGGATTTTCCATTCCACAATGCCTACCCCACCAACATTTGCACAAGTCATCTTAGGAGAGCTACGATGAAAGAAAAGTAACTGATTCCTTTCAACCCATTGCTTCTTCCTCATAGTCTTCCAAGGACTCTAACATGTTAGCTGAAGGGTAGTTTCCAATTCAGGATTCTAAAGTTCCTTCAGAGGACTTAGAAATCCTAGAAAGTGTATGTAAAATGGTGACAATATATGTTTTTTGTGCATTTTGGGGGACATAATCCATAATTCTTATCTGACATTCAAATCAACCCCTGATGACAAAGAGTACCTACACTGTGAGTCAGCGTTTGGATTTTAGTCTTGACTCTGCCACTGATTACTATGTGATTATGGTGTAACATCTATATATAGTTTAGTCTCTGATCAATTTTGAGGCAATGACATAAATATTTAGCAATATTTGGGAATGCCATTTTATCTATTTTGCAACTGTATGGGAAATGCAAATTTTAATTTCAAATAGGTGTCTTTTTGCATAAAACCGAGCACCAACCTTATAATTTGCATAGTAAAAGATATTATATTTACTTGCCTTTAAGTTGCTATAATAATTGTATTAATGTAATGAATATCTGCCCTCAATTGGCAATGCTAACTGCCCTACTTTCATCAAAAGACTGTTGAAGAAAACAAATGAGGTAATGCATGTGAAAGTACTTTATAAATTATAACCAACTTGGAATTGTACCAGTTATTGTCATTATCACATCTAGACTGGTTGGAAACATTGTTATTTTAGGCATGATGGAAACAGTGTATAGTTTCCTGTGCTGCTTTCCCAGGGTGCTTTTATGTACTGAAAAATTCTGATTCAGACCTTCACAATCTGGAAATTTAAGACAAGTCATCAACAACAAAAACAATAACACAACCAACATTCTGAAAAATCCTGGGATAGGTAGTTGCTTTGAAGTTTATTTATATAAATTTTCCTAAATAAAATACGGGTAGGCTAGTTTCCTTGTGAAGAATTAATTTTCAAGAGGAAAGAAAATTTCATCTGAATTGATATAGATGAAATAGGAAATGGTTACCAACGTGAATCTAGGAGAGGTTTTTAACATTGAGTGTGGATTTGTTATAATTTTACTTCTACAATAATGTGAATGTGTACCAAAGACAAATATAAGTGAGGTGATTGAGGGCTCTGTTGATCAGTTTCATAATTTTTCTGACATTTTTGCTTTTTCTTATGTGTTCCAAGTGTTGTTACTTCCCTCCCACTTTGGTTTTTTTCTTCTTATTATTCTTGTTTATACATGTGAGTGTGATCCTCCTTTCAGATCCCACACAAGCTTGTCTTTTATTTAGCATCCGTATCTGTCAGTATTCTTCCTTTTTAGGCTGTGAAACCCACACCTTCGAAATCGTCATGCCATGATGGGTGTACTTGTGTGTGAGAAACTGCATTTATGTGTGAAATTTTGTTTCTACTCAAACTAGACTTTATCATTATTACACAACAGGAACTTTTTTTCCTGAACTGCGGAAAATCTTTACTCACAATTTTATATGCAAGACCCCAAAGGCATAAACTATTTGCAAAGTAACCTAATGTTACTTTACATAAAACAATCCTTTGCTTTTAGTACAGACTTCACCAAAAACAGTTAGTTCTCTTCTTATGAGTACTAAAAAATGGAATGAGTTGGACAAGTATGTACTGTGGCAGACCTCAAGCCATCACCACCCTCAGCGTCATCTGTAGAGCTGACACTGAGTGAAGAAAATACTGGGTTCTCATTCATATGCATTCTCTCTCTCTCTCTCTCTCTCTCTCTCTCTCTGACACAGTAAGGAATATTGATGTTTTAGGTGGCAAATCATAAGTGAGTATCATTTTAACATCATGTACCACAATGCAAAATCTCAGTAGCAAATATTAAAAAAACCTTCCACTTAACTCCATTTGAACCATTTATGGGAATAGATTGGACAGCGTTTAAGTTTATAACTAGTAGTTTATGAAACAAAAATGTGCTAATTGTTGCTTATGAATTATCCTCTCTTAAAACTTAAAAATACGTATTTTTACTGTGTAATGTATCTCTTCGATGTTTGCATCTGTCACATCTACTGAAAATAATTCAGTTTAGTTGATTGCACCTTCTATGTTACTTTCCTTGTGCTTTTCCCCCAGATATAATTATGTGTTAATGGCCTTTCAATTTTTATTACAAATCTGTTGACATATAGAACCACTACTTCCTCTAATGGATATAAAGCTTTCCCTCCTTGTTTGAAGACATATTTAGGGATCTTAAAAGAAATGATATAAGCAATATATTTTCATCTGTGGTATGCTGCAGCATTATAGATAATTCTTCTGTGGAAAAGACAGGCCCCTGGTGCATGATACTTGGCCTTGTGAGCATCCCTACAGGCATTGCATGTTTGATACTTGAGTTTACAGTATAAATCACAACGCCCGTTCTTTTCATTTAAATGTTGTTGAGCAGCCCTTTAAAATTTAAATTGAACCATATTATATTAACAGACAAGTTGAAATAGAAATTCAAAATTACCCCCCTAAACTTACCAACTTTTTAATTACTGTTTTTTGTTGTTTTTTTTTTTATGGGGAAATTTGGAGATTGGCTTTCCTAAATTCAAAATCCCAAAGCATTCCATTAAATTAAGGATATTGAAATTCACTTTGAAATTCACTCTTGTTTTAAAACCTCATTTGATGAGGTGGGAAAAATAAAAAGTGAATGGGTCAGGGGAAAGCCTAAAAGGTACTTTAATTGGCAGAGGTTGGAGTTGCTTTGTTTAGTTACTCACTGTCCTTTTGACGGGTTGGAGAAGCTTTGCAAGTGCGGTTCCACTGAAGGACAGACAAGGGTACTTTTCAGTTGAGGCCTTTTAAGTTTTGTTCCTCACACTCCCGCTGCTGTTGGAGGCTCCTCCTAATGCGTTGTGGCTACGTGTTCATCTCTGCAGTCTGTCACTGAAAAATGTCTCTCTCCTTGTTGAGCAAGCTGGAGTCTAACCTCCAGGCGCACTTCTCAAAGGCACCACCGTATGGAAAGCGAAACTTGTAAAATGATGAGAAAGGAAAGAGTTTATTTTTTAAATATCAGGACAAGAAGACACCCTCCAATGCTGTAGAGCCTGTTTCTTCAGGAAGAAGTGTTTTAACTGTAGCGTGCAGTAAGCTGAGTTTGAAGCCTTGTGATTCTTCAGCCCTAACGTGAACTTGTTCCCTGTCATCTCCTTTTCAAGTGGTGTCTGTGGTAGCAGTGTATCTTGATATTGTTGACATTAAGTGTTATAGAGAATTAATTTATATTTTTGAAAGGCCCTTTTACTTGTATTACAAAGGCTTGGGGATAGCCCTTGGGGATCTACCTAGAGGAGGTCCTGGGGCTGAGATCTAAGGTTGTCTGCACAAGAACCTCATTTGGCCCAAGACAGCTTCTATTTTTCTTTTAAAGTGAAACTTGTACTTTTATCAATAAAATACAATCATATTTAAGATTATGTCCTTAGTTGGTATCCTTTCATGGACAGCATTCAAGTCAATGTTCTTTTTTAAAGATGGCTACTTATCTGTGAATGAGTTCTATTTCGTTCCTGCTCACACATGATTTTGTCTGCTCTAACAGGACTGTATATGTCAGTACAAATATCTCTTTACCCAAGTGTTTCTAATATTTTTAAACCTTTCTGATAAGTAAGGCACCCCTGTTTTTCTTGTTCTTAACTAAAACCGTCAGTGCTGGACTTCTAGTTATAACCAATGGAGCACTTCAAAAAGACCCACTGACCCAGGCTGTATATTAGAAATAAACATGAGGGGAATGCGGCAGCCCTTCTTGTTCCTTATGTGCCTCAGCCTTTGGGTGTATCATTTATTCAAGAATGAAGAGCCAGCCACCTGTTTCCGAGGCCTCTTTTCTCCTCACATGAAAGGTCCCTGCCCTTGCTGAATAGTAACACTCTAATCTGGGAGACACACACAGCATTTTTCTGAAACTGATTTGTCAGACTCAACTAGCTGGAGGATTTTGTGTGTTTGCACATTTGTTTTTCACTCAGTTACCCTTGAGGCACTTGTCATGACCGTGCATATTAAAATTAATCAGACCTCCTAGGCCTGTGTGGCTGCGTGTTTAACATGAAGAAGTGGGTATCGAGCAAATGCCCTAATTAAATAGGCCTGCTTGGTTTTGTTCTAGTGGATGCTTGGTCTTTATTTTAATAGGAGTTGTTTATGGGGAAGGCACGGATGGCACTAGAGTCATGGAGAGCTCACTCAGAGTTTCCTTTGCCACCTGCTCCCAGAGTTCGGAGACCTCAAGAACTCCCAGTGTGCCTTCCTTAACTACCCTTAATGTTGAGGAGAAATATGGCCAGGATCATGAGAGAGCAGGGAGGCTAGGGCAAACAGAGTGAGCATATGACCTGGACATTTGGATTGATTAAGATAGTCCATCTTACATGTTGATGAACTTTGGATACCAGACTGCTCTGTGCTCTCATTTTTTTTTTCAATTTTATTGTTGTTCCAGTACAGTTTTCTGCCTTTTCCCCCCACCGCTGTACTCTCATTTTTGGATATGATCTTTGATTGCTGGAGGAAAGATCTTTTGTGAAATTCAGAATGAATGCCCTTTCTTTTATGTCTTGAATTTGAAAGCCAACTTTTATTCTCCTATCTTTTCAATTAATATGTCTTAGATCATCTACATATCATATAAAACAATTTGAGGCAGTCACTCATAGATGTTATATATTATATAGAAAGATAGATTATATATTATATACACACGTTTACTTCCACTCTCATAGTTTAGACTTAGCCTCGTTTCATTCATGTTACACTCTCCCCATAGCTTCAGGGAGGACTGTCACGGGGCATTTGGAAATGAACTTTGATGAAGAATAAACTCAAAATACTGCAAATGTCTCAAGCTGACAACACAATAGCATTCCTGTTTGTGTATGTAATGTCATACACGAAGTAAACTTTTAACACTCTCATCACTGAGTTTGTGAATTTTAGTCTCTATTTACGCTTATTATTTGGACTTTTCGTATTCAAAAAAAATTAAAATGGAAAAATTTATTCAGAATATTTCCAATTTGATCTCAGATGATTTATGTGTAACAAAGCATGGAGCCCTCATTGGAAACAAGCTGAAAAATAAAGTAATGAGTACTCTTTAATGGTAAAGAGTTTGGACTTATGGTTTAGTAAATTTCCAAGTAACCACGTCAAGTCATCTGAGAACAGATCACTCTGGCAGAACATGGTTCATCGAATTTATTTATTTCTTCCCAAATTGAAAGAGTTGGGCAACCCCAAAAAACAAACTAGTGTTTTCCAATTTTTCTTGCTTCCCTTCCATTATTTGGTAATAGATGAAAGGATCCGTCCATTAGCCCACATGCTATCTTTCCTGTGTGGGTGTGCAGCTCACGTGTAGAGAACTGTATCAGCAGTGCTGGGCAACCGTCTCTTACCTGACAGCACCACAGAAACCCCTCCTCGGTCCACTTAGGTTGCTACTGGTTATTTATTAACACAATCCAGACTGTTCAGTGTGGGTGTACATAACATGAAAAGAAAAAAGTCTTGAACAAGTAAATACATCTTTCATCATTTCTTTTGTTTGGTGTGTTTACTGTGTGCTATTCTTGGTCAATAGAAGTTTTTTGACAGTTCTGCAAAAGGGTGAGGAATCTTTCCTTGAACTCTGTATTTTTGTTTTGTCTGTAGAACAAGTTTTCTACTTGCTATTCTCTTTTTTATTACCACCTGTCTATATAAAGTGTTTTTTGAAGATTTTTACTGCTATTCATATGACAATTGTAGGTGATTATGAAACAATAGTTTTACCTACTTTGAAATGGACACATAAGGGACTAGAATTCTAAGATAGTTTTCATTTCTAAACTTTTAAATTAGAAACTGAAAATGAGATATACAAATCATCATTTTTCCCTGCTAGGAAATATACCATTTGTTCTCAAGCCTTATGTAAGCTTTACTGAAATGTTTAGCCTTGATTTAATTTGTACTTAAGTAGTCTCCTCCCTGCAAATTAATATAATATCAATGTACAACTCATTGCGTGGTATAATTACTGAAGAGATCAGTAGCTAGGAAAGTACACCATAATTGAGTATGTGTGCTTATTATAACAGGACAGTGCTCCTATGCTGGTATTTCGTTTGCTAATAGATAAGAATTGATTTGCTATTTCAAGATGAATTAAATCTTTGTTGCATAGGCCTTTCTTTTCTGAGAAGTTATGCTTTGTTTGTAGAAATTTGCCTGAAAGGTTTATACACCACCATGTGTCATTAGTCATGTGGAAGAGTTGAGAGCAGAAAGCAATATAAATGAACAAAATGCACCCTCCGCCCTTTGGAGTTTTGTTTTTTCTCTGCTTTTTTAACCCTAATATTTATGCTTTGGTCTTGTTCGGGCATTCTGATATTTTTCATCAATGTCAACATACCATGTGTAAGTGAAGAAAAGCACATAAACAAGGGAGTTTGCAATGTCAAGAACAGTACAATGTAAATAGGAGGGGTCAGCTCTTGGCTTTCATATAGGGCTCCAAATTCCAGAAGGAAAAAAAATCCAATAGCAAAATATGAGGGATAAGAATTAGACACGTCTGCTCATGTTTTACCTCCTCGATGCTTAAGCTGAGCTTTTTCTGTTCTGTGCTAAAGAACAGCCACCTTGTTGGTTTACTTAGTGTTTTCTCCATGCGGCTCATAGGAATCATTAAGAATGAACCACAGAACTAAAGATAAATCGAAGTTACACACTTTTAGACTCTTTTTTCGCTTAAAGAATATTATAATTAAGGGCTAATAAAGAGTATTAATTAAGTAAAAAAAAAACATAGTAACCCTTGGATTCATTTTTTGTTGCCAAGATTTGTTTTGTTTTCTAAATTGAAAATATTGAAATTAAAAATGATTGCTATTTTCAAAGTTTATTGCATCATTAGAGATGTATACAGTCTTATGCTTTGAAATGGTTTATCTAAATTACAAAAATTGTGAAATCTTCTAAAATATTGTCTAATTGTTTTCAAAGATTTAAATATTATTTAATTGTCTTCAAAGACTTAGAATTTAAAATGTATTAAATCTCTATCAGTTTTTTAATGGATATTTATGCTTATATACACAGGACAAAATCTTGCCAACTCCATTAGAGCTCGAAAATTTTTCTGGAATGAATGAATAACACACACACATAGTATAGTAAGTAACAGATTTAGAGGAGAATTTGTCTTATTCTTAATCTCCAAACTAAAAACTTTGACCTGGAGCAATTTTTGATAAAACTTGGTCAGGATCTCAGTACAGAATAGAGCTCCCCATTCTGTTCTAGATTTCGGTTTTCATTATCTTCGGGCTCCTGTTAACATTTTGTGTAAAGTCTCTCCAAATGCCCCGTATAGAGTCAATACCTCCTTTCTCCTGCAACGCTGTTTCTGTTTGTTCATCTGTTCACTCATTCTATCATTCTGACAGGAAACATTTACTGAGGTCCTAGCTATATGCTAGCTATTTTATGGGTTAATGAGGAGGCAGAAATGGAAGATACCGTTTCTGTTCCTAAGTTTCTTGTGGTCTTTTGGGGGAGACAAGCCGTGTGATTTCACAGTGAAAGGAACTGTGAGTGAGAAGGTACAGAAAGCTCTGGAAGTGGAGAGGAGGGGCCTTATACGTGTGTTTATAATCAGTGCACATAATTATCCTCTAAACTGAATTAATATTTTACATATTAATACATATTTTTTGTTGTTTATGTTATCTACGAGGTCATTATAACCTGTCCAGCCAATTCTCAAGTACTTTTGCAAAAAGATGTCATGGTATTCACTGGGTCCATCTCTCTATGATATAACTTCTCTTAGTGTACTTTCCATTCATCATCCCATCTTGTCTGAGTATTTTCAAGGCTATTGATTTCTGCTTATCCACAGCTTTCTAAGAAAAATTTACAGCTCTAAAGAAGATATTCTAATTGCTATCCCCAGGTAATCCCACTAATAAGGTTAGACATATAATGCATTATCTTCCCTCCAACAGTGGTTAGCCTTTCCTTGGTAAAATAGTAAAGGATATTCATTTTGAATTTTAGTTTTAGTACTAGCAAAATGATGTTTGGATAGTCAAGCCAAAGTTAGGATGATAATAATAATAATGAGTACCTAAATTAAATCTGACTCAGACAATTAAAACACACTTAACTTTGTAAGTTGGTTCATGTCAAAAGCTTGAAAGCTTAGGTATAACTTATTAAAACTTTGTAATTGTAACCTTAATTTTAAACAGAACTGCTTGAATTTCAGCACACACACATATTCATGTTTTATGTATGTTTTATTTAAGTCTGTTTTATATATAATACATATAAAATAGGTACATTATAGGACAAAGTATTTCATTTTTTCTGACATGCTCACATGCCATGCTGTCAGTTAATGAAATGCAATCCATACTTTAAAAGAAATTATTTTTGCCCAAAGAGGAAAAGAGACAATGGTGTAGCAGCATCAGGGATATGGAAGTAGACTTATTTAAATTCTTCTCAAGAGTGGAGAAAGAGCCTCAGCTGGCATGTGGTATCCTATGTCTTTTATTGGGTCTCCTACAGATCCTTATTAAAGTGGGCATGTAGTCAGCCAGCAGCTGCAGTGAGTTCACTTCCTGTCTTACTCTCCAACTTCATTTCTCATTTCCTACCATACCCTGCATCATTCTTTATGACTTTTGCTCTAGCGATGCTGAATTGCCTGTGGCTTTTCACAGCCACCATGCTTTTCTTTGCTCATGATGTCAGTTGCAATACCTTTTACCTTGCTTTGCACCTGGATGGTGTCCATTTATTCTTAATATTTAGCTTAGATTTCACCCTTACCAGGAATTTTCTGCTAACTCTAACTGCCCCATCTTTCCTCCCTTAAGAAATTTTGTGTGTCTCTCTCTTGTCCATTATATTTTGACCTTATATGGCTTGTAGGCCAAGTGTAGGTTGCTGCCTGATTTTGTATGACCTATGAGCTAATAGTAATATTTTGTGACACTTGAACTTTATGTGAAATTCAAATATGTCTATAAATAAACTTTTATTAGAACACACCAATGCTCATTCATTTACATATTGAGGTAGTGTCCTGTAATGTAAACACTTTAGTGTTACAGTGGTAAAGTTGATTAGTATACCCAATAAAGCCCCAAATATTTGCTATCTGGACCTTTATAGAAAAGTCAGTGGATGAATGTCCTAGAGGGCAGGAACAGAGTCTCAGTCATCCCATTATCCGGAGTCCTAATTGAATGAGTTAATTAAATGGCTGAATAAGCTATCTCTAACTCATCCCAGGGTTTCTAGCTCTCTTGCTAAAGGAAGTTTGGTAGAGGAAGTACAGAGTTAAGAACACCTTGGTGCTAGTTTTTCTCTATCACCTCTGTGATCTTGGACAAGGGCTTCATTTTCTTTTACTCATTTTCATTTTGTATATTGGAAAATAAAATATTACATTATAATGGGTTTTATACTTCTTTTTGGATATAAAATTCTAGAGGTATATCAATTTTTTTATTAATTCAATATGTAAAAATGAGGAAAAAACAGACCTGGAGAGCTCTTTATTAAGATTATGGGCAAAAGGAAAAAAAAACAGTGAGCTCTGATAGACCTATTATACAACAGGTTTATTATAGGTTTTGATTAGGTGTTCTGCGGTAATCTGAATAAATGCATCTCTAGTACTAACACACTGAGACAGAAGATAAGAACTTTTATTGTAAAATTTGTGACATAATTTATCTACATTGTTTTAAGTGATAATTTTATGCAAATAATGAAAGGCAGATACATTTACCCTTAGTTTTTCTAGAATCCTGAATTATCCTCCTCCCTTCTCTTCTCTCTCTCTTTCTCTCTCTTTCTCTTTATCATGTTTGCCTCTCATATGAAGCTGCCTCCCCAGAGATAATGCAAGTGAAATGAAGGGCCATTTTGCTAACCAATCTGCATATCTTATTGTATAGATTTTGAGAATTACAAAGTCATTACATCTCTAAAGTGACTTCTCTGATTCTAACAGGGGTGCCAGGTGTAACCTTGGGCAATCATAAGTCATCTGGAATGAAAATATCACAACATAGTTTAAAGACTGGGTGAAAACCCTTTTGAAGTTTATACCTATTTCTAACTTATTTTAAAAAGGCAAAAAAAGTTTGACTTTTGTTTTAAAATATTCTAACCTGTATTAGAATATGCTCAAGAAAAATTGATAATGATACATATCTATAAAAGTAGTACAGTTAAGAGAACAAAGTTGGAAAGATAATTTTTAAATATTATTTAAAAATGGATAATTACATGTGTTTCTACCTTTTGCTATATATTACATTAAAATGCAGCATTGAAAAATTTTTAAAACATGTTCTGCAGTGTTTGCTAAAAAGCCTAACTGGTTATATGGAATACCCACAATAGGATTGGCTTTCAAATTAATTTTTCCTGGTTTTCCCACATGTAGAATTTTATCTAAGTTGATACATGCTAAAAAAAAATATTTCCAATAATATAAAAGCCAGCAAATGAATTGAAAAAATATGTATAACCAGGAAGATTTAGAAAAAAATATTTTTCTAGTAGCTCTATGTCAACTTTTATGAAATAATCTCAAGAAATGAGTTTAAACATAGATAATTTTACAGTGTCCTCACTGCTAGTATTAAGGTCCTCCTGCTTTGCTGTACCATAATTATCATTGCCTTCCACAAGAACCTCTTATATTGAAGGCCTGCAGCTCTCCTGTGTGGGGTATCTGATCGTGGAAGGTGAAAAGTTTCCTGCAAACCTACCTCCTTCAGGGCTTGCTGTGTGTTCTGTCATCAGATCAGGTCAGCTACCAGCAAGTATGTGAATGGAAAGCAAGAGAACTGATTTCAGTGAGAGAAGAACATGCTCTTTGTAAAACATTTCTAATTCCACAGGGATATGTGTTACAGGAAATTAGTATTATTCCTACCTCTGGTTTTCTCATTCAGTTTTTCACTCAACAAATATTTGCCAAGCACCTCTATCTCCAGCTGGAATTATGAATGACATTAAAACCATCACTGAACATATCTATGAATTAATATTCTATTTTTGTTTTATCTTATTTTGAATGTACCCATTCTCCTATGTGCTACACTCAGGTAAGATCATAAACCTTATTGGGCAAAGATGAATATTCTTTTAATTTAAAAAATTAAATTTAATGCTCTTACATTTCCATTTAGAGTTTTCCATATGAAAATCCATAATTGTTTATATGTCAAGATTTGCCTTGTGACTGTAAAGGAATAAAATCACCCTTATTTTGCTGCATTTGATATAATTCTAGCATAATTACATGTCAAAATATCAATTGCTTTATATTATTTGTTAAAATGCACACACTTATTTCAATAAGAGTAATTTAGCAAGTATCCCTTAAGTTATAGTCATCATGTATAAGAAAATTTTAAACTAATGTTAAAAATATAGACATACACACTTCTGATAACTCAGAAATTAACTTTCTTAAGAAAATTTAAGAATGCGTGTTGTGTCTTCCATGGCAAAATGGTACATAGATGAGGAATGACAGTCCAAAAATATGTAGTTTGTGTCTAAAACAAAATAAGCATTTACTTGCTGAATATAGGTTTCAACCCATGATGATGATTTCAGAACATGTGCATTTACTAAAACAGGTTTGAAACAACTTCTTTCTATATATTTACTTTTCTGCTTTTCCTGAAAGCTTTTAATGTTCAGAAATGTGGTGATCAATTCCTGTGATCTGCGTGGAGGTGAATGAGCTGATGCATCTGCACCCTTCCTTTTCCTTATTGTCCCTGGGTCTCCCTGAGCTCTCCCCAAGCTGAGACAGATGGCTGCTGGTTCAGTTATGTGCGTGGGAGAGAGGGACTTCCACATGTGATTTTTACCATTTGGTAGTAATTAGTTTGTTGTATAAATTAACATTAACTGAACCATTCTTCAGGCATTGTTCGTAATTATCTTCTTTGAGTCTCTGAGTCGTGTAAAGAGAGAAAATGCAGGGAAGAAACTGATCCTTATTTTATTAAAGTTGAAGAAGCTACTATTACACAGAATAGATCAACAATTATTGTTTTATGCCCAATACACCAAAAACTTTGCTATAACTATAAAACAGAAAAAAACAGATTTTTCTGGAACTTAATGATTTAGAAATGCAATTAGATTTTCTAAAAATGTATGATGTTTTAAAAGACAAACCTGAATGTAAGAGAAAAATGAAATGCAGTTTGAAGAATTTTTCTTCACATCATTTGGCAAATATATATATATAAAGTACACACACATTTTTTAGTTTTCACAATAACTGCCACTTGAAGATCACAGTCAGTATTGTCTTTTTCTTTTCATGTTACATAGTTTATTTATGGTTTCAAGTAGAACTATTTTAGTGTACATTTTATGAGAAGCATATATTTGCTGAGGCATAGTATGTTGATATTCATCTTTTTATGCAAAATTACTTATCAGTAAATGGGACTTTAATAACTGAGGTTTTAAACTTTGCAGAGGCCCCATTCTATCCCACCTCTTGCATATGAAGACAGTGGATATACAAGAAACAAACAATGAACATGCTATGCTTCTTAACATCCCCCTTGAGTTTGGTTTTGGCCCAACTCACATTATCTCTGGGTTCGAAATTTTCTTCTGTGTCTTTCTCTGAAGAGATCTAATAACTAATACCATATAACAGATTGTCCTTTAAAGCATAAATGTTGTTTTCTTAAAAAAAAATTCCCATCTGTGTTTTTCTTTGGAAATTGCTCTAAGAAACTACTGAGAAGAACAAATTATCACTAGATATACTCTGACCCAAAGTACTTAAAATATGTCATTGCACTTTTAATGTTCATAACACTGTCATAACTTTGATGTTGACAAGAAAAAATGATGGTCATTATTTTATCAAGAGTTCCTTTATTACAGCCCATTAGGTAATAAAACCTCAGTCACACCAGAATTAATATTTGTGTGAACCTGTTATTAGAATATTAATAAAAACAGAAATGTATACCATAAGTAGCTATTTTCTACCATACAACTTCAGTTGCTGACCAGATGTTAGTTGTAGAAACTGATACTACCAGAAGTCATTCATTTCTTGGCTTTTTAAAAGAGACTATTGCAATATATTACATGGGATGTGATTATTTAATGGATCTCCAATATTTAAAAATATCCCAATACCATTGCAATTTACTTGGAAAAATAAGAACATGATGCCCTTATTTAGAATTGCTTCAGTTACTGCACTTCCTAACCCCTACCCCCCCACCCCAGTAAGTGAACAAAATTAAAGCACTTTTGTTTTCTTACTATGACCAAGTAGGGAATTTATCCTAAAATGCAAGATGGTTTTACAAATGAAAATCAATCAATGGTGTATATTATGTATACCTCATTAAAACATGAAGGAAAATTTAAAAGAAGAGGAAACATAAGAAGTATGTTCTCAGGAAAGAGTGAAATTAAAGTAGAAAACAATAGCAAAGAAATGCATAGCTAGAAAATTCCCAAATATTTGGAAATTAAACAGCTCAATTTATTAAAATTACACATTTTAAAGGCTGGCTTTTGCTTTGAGTTGTTGGGTAAGCCATGTTATTCTGAGGTTAACAAATATAAGCCTTTTTAAGGAGAGTGTTTCAAGAAGAATTTCTGGATTACTATTAATAAGGTTTGTTTTTTTAAGTAATTCTATGCAGAACCTATATTTGTGAAATGGGAAACTAGAAGTACTGTGGACTCAGATGTTGGCCTACCCATAAAGTGTATTATCCCACATTTCCCATAATTAGGGAAGACTCTAAATAATGCTTTTGTTTTAAATGTAAACCATTCTTGAACATTTTAATACCTCCAAAATTTCAAAATTTTAAAAAATTTTGTCTCCTCAAAATAGCTTGTGCACATACATATACTTTTCCACAAATGAGAAAATCATTATTGTCTTATCTCTTTATTTTGGCTGTAAATCAAATAAACATAACAACCTTATGCTCTGCATTTTTGAACATCCAGAGCTGGCTAAGAAGGATGCAGCCTTAATCCTGAAGATATTCCCTTTTCTGCTTCACAGAGTAGATGTATACTTTCTTTTAAATTGAGCAGGTATAGAATTTGGTCAAATTTTGAAGGGCATAATTTGTGTCTACTTAAAATTTACTCCATATTCTATATGGTTCCTGCAGATGATCTGGGTATGATTTCAGCAAAATATTTTAATACATGCTTTTTTTATTTGTGCATATTAGGATTCTTAATATCAGGCCAACATATTCCTCTGTGTAAACGGAAACCAGCCTTTATGTTCCTCAAGTAAATGTAGACCCTAATTCCTGGAAGTGAAGCAAAGTAAATATTTCTGCTTCCAGACTATTTGATTTTGCCTCATTTATGTCCTTGTGTTAATAAGAATATATAAATCTAGACCTTCTGAGGAAATTACAGTATCCTACCATCCCTACCTATGCAAACCTAAATCATTTTTTCATTATTCCCCAATTCAAAAAGATTCATTTTAATATTCCTTCTTTTGGAGAAATAGTTTTCTTAGATTAAAATCATCAACTATTGACAAATATACTATACAAAATCCAACTCTGAATAATTTTTGACAACCACTTGAAATGCAAAGTCATGTATGACATGATGTATTTTAAAGCCAAAGATAAGAAGGGAGAAAAAAAGAAAAGAAAAGCAAGCAGCTCGTCTGTGGCTGTGAAGCTCAAAGAGAATACATTAATTAACCCAAGAGAATTTCTAGGAAGCTGTAGTGAGAAACTGTAGCTTTGAAATCGAGTGATCTTTATCCACTGTTGAGTTGGGTCAAAGACCTTGGACAGAGAAGGAAAAAAAGGAAGGAGGTACATTATAGGAACCAGATGTTAAAAACTGATAAGGGCTGACCAACCCCCTGCTGCGGAAATCTAACCCCACCTCCAAGGAAAGGTGACATTCTCCTCTGAAGCCCCTCTGTCCTTCCAAGAGAGAAAGAGACACAATTTTGGCTCTGCATTTTTCCTTCGGCCTACCTTGTCGAATGGCCCTGGAAGACTAAACAGGTGTTATCTACTTTTGATTTCAGTGCATTTAAATTAATCCTGTCAGCTCAGCTGTTAAAACAACTGTCATCTCCAGCTGTTAGTAATTTTGGACTGGGCACTTTCACAGGTTGCCAAGATCCAAGCCTGCATTGTGTGTCTCTCTGAATGCAATAGAGTAACAATTTGTGGTGTTTTAAAGGGGCTTGTATTGTGATGCTGCACACACAACATGATCAGTTGTGATTTCAAAAGACTCCCTGGTGCCTTGTTTTGTAATATATAAATAAACCATGTGCTGAATGCTACTTCTTTCTATATTCTAGAGTTATGTGACATAACTTTTGGGGGTATTTAATTTAATGACCAATAAGTCAACTTAGCATGAAAGAGAGAGGTATGATAAACTTAGGAGACAGAAGATAGTACTGCACCTGCTTAACGACAGTTTCTGTGTTTCCAGAAATAATAGTTCCTTCTGGTGGATTTATGATTTTTCTTTCACTGAAATATTGAATAAAAAATTTTTAGCAGTTTGAGTAACTCTGTACTTTTAAGCCAAATATAATGTTTCTGGCAAGATCTCCTACTGAGCATTTTAAATCATAACAGACATTTTATGTATAATTTCAATATTTGGGATCTGTTTCAGTAAGTAGCATGGAAAGCTAATATTGTGGAAAGGAGGAAATGCTACGAGGAAATTCAGTCTATTATTAACAATTGCAACCCACTACACATGTACAGTGATCTCAACTCTTTAAAGAAAAGGCCCTTTTTCATTTGCCATTGAGATAACCGTTTGGAGCCAGTGAGTTTTCCTCCTATCCTAATGTTGTGCATTATAAAATGGAACAGTTATAGGTTTTCTTTTTCTTTCACAAAGTCTCAAATAGGTGCTAGAAAGTATGTTTCAAAGGAAAAATGAAGGAAGAAGTAGCTTAAATTGATTTCAACTATTTATGTTTAGAAATAATACACAATCACCAATGAAAATAATTTTTAATCAAATATATCAGTCAAAAAATTTCTGGCCAATTTACAATATTTTTTAAATTTATACAATGCAGATACTGAATAAATTTTTGCTGACTTAGTTACTGTGCTCTACATTTATTAATTTCTAAGGAATTTACAATTCCATATTTATCTAAATTTATAAAAATGTAGCTCATTTTTACGAGAATATTAAATGCACAAGGTAAACAATGAAAAATGTAATAAAATGTGTATAATGGACAGTATTCTCCATCCTACTCCTGTTCTTCACTGATCCAGTTCTTATTCTTGGGGTATTTATTTAATGTTTTCTCCAGTATATCTCCAAAAATACTTTGTGCACACACATATATAAATATATTTGTGTGGGGGTGGGAGGTGTATATCAGAAGGCGATTATACTCACACACACCCTAAGATGTCATTACCCCAAATTTAATTATATAATGTTTATTCTCTAAGAAAGTGTATGTATATGTGAACATAAACAGTAAGGTTACAATGTATATGATACATACTGATGCAAATTACATAATTTATTATAGCTGAAAATTATAACTGATACTGAATAAGAATATTAGTAATGCTAATAAGACTCAACTACTGATGAATTTTGCTTTTAGGTTTGGTAAACATTAATTTGCATAGGAATAAATAGTCATTAAATACAAATGCAATGTATAAAATATATATGTGAGAGCACTAAGTTAGGGGTGAAGGGTGAAGAACAGGGCAGTGCCAAGGATTATAAAAAAGGCATAAGAAAGTATGGTGGATAGAAATGTGGAGTTAGTTTTTCTCCCTTTATTTCCAAAGCCATAATAGCAGAAATATCTGCCCTTTAAAACAAATGATGGAAAAACAGGAAGAAAGCTCATCGCAATATGCTTGCTTACACTTTACAGATATCAGGGAAACTGGTATGCCTTGCTCAAAAATGTATTCTGAACACATTGTGGTAAAGATTAATGTATTTGAAAGAATAAGCTATTCTGTATTAGTTTCCTAGGGCTGTTGTAACCAAGTGACACAAACTGGCCTGTTTAAAGCAATGGAAATTTGTTCTTTCACAATTTTGGACGCTACACGTCTGATGTCAACACATCAGCAAATCCATGCTGTCTTGGAGACCCTCAGTAGAATCCTTCCTTACCACTTCATAGCTTTCTGGTGGTGGTTGTCAAGCCTTGTTATTCCTTGGCTTGCTGCACCTGAATCACTCCGATCTCTGCCTTTTTGTTACATGGTTGTGTGTGTGTGTGTGTGTGCACGCACGCGCTTACATGCATCTTCTTATAAAGATTCCAGTGATATTGAATTATCCATCCATGACAGTCTCACCTTAACTTAAATCTGCAAAGACCCTCTTTACAAATAAGGTTCGATTCACAGGCATTAGGGCTTGGGACATCAACATAACTTTTTTGTGGACACAATTCAACCCATAGCATTCTTAAAAATACACAAATGATGGGCCAATTGACCCTTCATAAATTGCTATGAATTTATTTAATCACAGTATGAGTTTGAATTGCTATATAAAAATAAATATTGGCATATAAAAGAGGATAATGTATTTCTGCGTTTATAGAAGCATTGATACAGGCCACTCCATCTAATTTTTCAGTGGCAAATGTGGGCATCTAAAAGTTGACCTAAAGACCCTGAATAGATTTCTACAAATGGAGAAAAGGTAGGAAATTATTCTGAAAGAAAAATGAGAAGATTGCAAAGTGGAAACAACAACTCCTCCTTATAACAGAAAATGCTTGTGTGTCCCTGGAAGCTGTCTTGTTGCCCAAAAATGCAGATTCTGGCTTATTGTAAGCTTGAAGAAAATTACAGTATCTTGCAGTGGGGAAGGCTTATACAGAGTTTATGTTTTGTTTTGTTTGTTTGTTTGTTTTTGTAACTTGTATCCCATTGTTACTGAGACTGTGACTGTTTTGTAAAAAACTCTTATTGTTTGAAAAACCAAGCCAGAAATTACTGCAAATCCTGTCTTTTTCCATTCATACCACTATTCTTACTATTGGAAAAGTTTCCTTCCTTCCTTCCTTCCTTCCTTCCTTCCTTCCTTCCTTCCTTCCTTCCTTCCTTCCTTCCTCCCTTCCTTCCTCCCTTCCTTCCTTCCTTCCTTCCTTCCTTCCTCTCTCTCTCCTCTCTCTCTCTTTCTTTCTTAAAACAAGGATAATTTTTCCATTGTAATAGCACCTCAGTTTTTGGTTTACATTTTATATTGATTCCAATGTTTTAAACCAAAGATCAAAAGAAATGTTTAAGTAAAACTGACTCAAGCTAACCTCTTTGTATTTATGTCAGAGTTAAACATGTCTCCGCCACCTAGGAGGAGCCGAGTGTTGCAGTCCAAGCCCATCCTCCAATCTGAGTGCTCATGACTGGGCAGGATAAGACACGGGTGCATGCTGGTTGACCTTTCCTGAGTGAGACAGAGATGTTTTCTGTACTTCTGCCTTGTGCTTTTCATGGCATTCTCAGGAGCTGTGCTGCAAAACATTAGGTCTAAGTGTGCAGGACTGATTTTTCATTGAAGTATAGAAGGTTAATGGAAGAGAAAAAAAAAAAAAAAAACCTGAGAGGGGAAGTGGAAGATTCTTCCTTTCCTAAGGTCTGTAAAGGCATAAGTCAAAGCAGAAAAAAATTGAGAGGTTTACCACTTGCCTTTTCTTTCATTTTCATTTTGCTGGAAAAAAATGAAATTACTCGTAAAATGATTATGTAAACCTTAAAACATTCCCAGTTTCACAAATTATAGAATGTATTACAGGAATGCATTCTTTTTGTATCTGCAGTATCCTTGGAAGAGTGTTAAGCAAATGCTTTCCACAACCTACATTGTCTAATCAAATATTAAAATGTAACTGTACATACAGTAAGTTATTCAGCCAAATATTAAATTTCAAGGCTATTAAGAGGAAGTGATAGCAGTATATAAAAAATTTGCAGATCCCTAAAACTTTCACTTAGATGATAATCTTAACTTAGGTCTGAATGACCTTGTTTGTCTGTATATATTTCTGTAGACCAGTCTGATGCTTGTTTATCAGATTCCTAACACATTGTGTTCAGGTTGTATAAAATGCATAAGCATTTTTCTCTTTATAATTTAATGGTAGGAAGCAGAAACAGAAAAACATTATAATCTAATTTTGATTAGCTGGAAAGATTGTACTAACCTTGGTGATGCTACCTTTTAATAATAGTAGATAACATTTACTGAACACACAGTTTATCTCAGGCAACATGCACTCTCCATATATGGAGACATGTCTAGATGGGACAAACAAATTGAATGAAAAGTTAGTAAAACCAAGATTTGACCTCTGATATATCTCTTACAAAATTAGGCTTTTTTTACCTGTTACACTACATTATTTCTCACAGCTTCAAATATTATGATAATCACAGTTAATGAGTTAATTAATTAGGTAATGAATGAGTTAATTCATTCACTCATTCATTGCACAGATCATTTTTTTCAGCACCTCAGCTTGCAAAGTTCTCTGACACACCACAAAACAAGTACTGCACCAACCTCTTCATAGAGATGGGATTCTTGCGTTGAAGACTTTTTTCCAAGTATATCAATAGCTGTATTCAAAAATAGATAGAGAAAAAGTCAGATACCAGAAAATGATAAAATTCTATTAAAAAGGCAAAGATACGTCAATGGAAAAAAGTGGATTATTTCATGATGGAGTGATGTCATTGAAGATGGCAGTATATGAATAGACAGAGATGAAAGAGCACACTCAAAGAGCTCTCTGAGTGAAGTTGAGTCGGCGTGAGAACTTTAATAGTTTAATTAAAAGCATAGAGATTAAAATGAGTTAGGTATTATCAGGGGTAATAAATAAACAACTTAATATAGGCAAAATTAATTGAGAAAAGGAAAACAAATCAGATTCCAAATGTTGTTTAGGGTCAGTTTTGAGAAGCCCTAAAAGGAGTTGAAACTCTCTATAAGTTAATCATTGAAAAGCTATTGATTACTTTCCAACAGGGGCGTGATCTGAAGAGAGTTCTCTTCTGGAAACCTGTTTTCATCATTGATCATTCCTCCTTACACACTTGCTTGAGTTTCTTTGGCTAACAACCATAATCAAACAGTAGTACCATAGATAAGCTGATATAGATCAATGCGTGTGGCTTTATTTTCCATTTTAATGGGACTTTAAGTGAGAGGTGTTGCAGATATTGTGATTAATTATCCCCATGTTTACATGATGCATCTACCCTCGATTTTGTTATTTCTTTAGAGAACTTGTTTTTTACTATAATCTTTGCTAATAACTCATTTCCACCATTAAATTTTAAGTACCTCGGGGCCAGGAAGTTTGTTTTTTACTAAATAGCATGACTCAATAAATCACATTTGCCTAATTATTGTTTATTGATATGTGGATTAATGAGGAAATGTTGGATAGCTAATAATATAATTATTTGCTAAATGGATAAAATTTAAAGAAGTAAAACTCAAACCATGGAATTCTTTGTCTCCTTGTACCTACAGCAGTATCTGAACAGACATTCACATCTGAAGTTTTGTGACCTTATTACAGCTTTTCACACTGATAAGATACTATTAACACTCTACCATCTTTTTGAAAGCTTTTAACTCTTCACTTTCTGGTGTAATGTTTTTAAGTCCTTTCAAACTCAGCTACACAGTACCTCTTCTAAGAAGGATTTTCTAATCTCTCATCAGGCTCTCATTTTTTATGAGCACATCAGGTTTACCATTTATACCTCATAGCACTTAATCACATTATTTCACAATCTCTTTCTCCGGTAGATTATTCCTATCTTGAGGGCAGGGATTATTTCATTTCATTTTTGTGTTTCTACACTAAACACTATTTGGTAGTATTAAGTATTTGATGAAAGTGATGGACTAAAAGTTGAGACATTTGTCAGGAAGCTGTCAGAAGACTCTGATAGAATTAAGAGCAAAACAAGGGTTTGGACTTTAGGGACAGAGAGTAGAAAGAAAATTTCAGAAATATATTGAAGGGTAAAACTTAACAGCATTTGGTGGCAGATTGTATGTGAAGGTAAAAACAAAGAGAGAAATTAGTGATACAAAGCTACCGGCAATATGAAGGTGCCATTGGAGGAGGTAGATGACTGAGGAGTAGGATTTGATTTTTTGTTGAGGCAGATAAGCCCTCACTTTGCAATAGTAATTTTGAGTGACTGTTGGGCCATATGGAGATGTTTAATAGGTATTTTGCAGAAATTAGAACTAGAAAGAGGTCAGTAAAGGACATTAGAATTTGTGAATCATTCACATAGCAATGATAATTAAATGCCTGAGCAGAAGAGATTTTAACAGTAAATTTGGAGGAGACAGGAATGGAAGAATCTTGTAGGACACCTAGTTGTAGCACATGGAGGGGAAGAGTACCAGAGAATAAATAATGAGAGAGAAAAAACAGGGAAAGAACAGTTTTGGTTAAGTCTAAATAGAGTTTTGTGTATATTATTTTCTTCTAGCTGTATTGAGGTATAATTGTCAAATAAAATGTGAAAATACTGAAAGTATACACACATTTTGATAATTTGACATAAATATACATTGGGAAAAGATTCTTACCATCTAGTTAATTATGTAGTTTTAAGAATGATGGAGAAGAGTGGCTGGAGTGGAAGTTGTTAGCAATATAGTATTCGCTAACGTGGCTTAGAAGTAGATAATTACTGATGTGGTCAGAAGTCAGCTTACAAAGGATTAAGGATACAAAAAGGAAAGCAGTAGGTTGATAAGTTATGTGAGTAGCAGAGTTAGGATAAATAATTATTTGGGGGGCATTTCCACTTTCAACTACAATGGTGTACAGACACATGGAGAATGTTTATGTGGATAGCGTTAAAATGTATTATTGAAACACACATTTTACAAACAATTACAGTTGCCACTTATATTCTCTCTATATCTGGGAAGACATGAAGAGTAAGGTGTACTTTGGGGGGAAGATTTTACATTTCAGTAGAAAAAATAATCACACAACCAAACTGTTCTGATTTTCATGAGGAAATCGTGTGTTATAAATGTGTTATGTTTTGAGATATAGGACTCTAAAATTAGTAAATGTGTGAAGAATCTGAATGACTAATGTTTGTAATCTAAGTTGCATTATATGTATCCATAGACTGGCTACTTTATATATAAAAATCTTAGTTAGGTGTCATGTGTTGAAAAGAATAAAAAGAGAAATAATTGTCCCCTAAAATTTATTCCATTTCTAATATTTTTAATTTTATCATTGTAGGATATACTTCCTGAAAGAGGACTTAAAAAGTAAATTCTCAAAACCATCTTTTCTCCATAGGATTCCTAAAGTATCAAGGATGGTGAAATGAACTAAAATACTTGTGGGGCTGGGTAAATAAGGTGAAAAAATAAAGTAAAAAAACAACAACCAAAACAGAAGAAAACCCAACTCATGGACACAGACAACAGCATGGTGGTGGCCAGAGGAGAAGGGGAGTAGGGAGACAGAGAAGAAGATAAATGGGGATGAATGGTGATGGAAGGGCACTTGAATGGAGTGCGGAACACACAGTGCAATATACAGATGACAGATTGTAGAACTGTACACCTGAAACCTATATAATTTTATTAACCTATGTCACCCCAACAAAATTAATAAAAATAAATAAAGTAAAATACCTGTTTTTTTTCTCTCAAGTATAAATATTTTAAGGCAAGTAAAAGCAAAAATACCATTGACATCTGAACTCAGCAGTAGGACTGGAATACAAGTATCATTATAATTTAATTAATGTAATAGTAATCAATTGAAAAACTATAAGTAAGCAAATTTTTATAAAACTAATAATCTTAAAACATAGAGAAAATACTAGGTGTAAGAATTCATACTTTGCTGAAAAGTAAAATATTCTATGTAAGATGAATGAGATATTATGGCCTAATATTTGACTATATCAAATGGAATTTTAGTTTCACCAACAAAAGATATATTTTTTAAGGAATTACTCAGGTAGAGACTTAGGCAATTTAATGAACAAAATTAAGTAACAAGCAAAATAGTGACAGACTCATTGAGAGGAGGCTGGCAGCTGTTCGTTGGACAAACTGGGTAGAGGGTAGATAGATTGAGCAAAAAAAGAAAAAGAGAAAAAACTTAAAAAGTAGATTTAGACTGTTTCCCTTCAGCTTTAGTATGATAGATAACCCACTGAATAAGCTAGATTTTGGTTATGATCGAATGACCATTGTCCATTCAAAACCCTTCCCAAAAAATTCTCTAGGCGATCTGGGTTTGGAAGATTGCAGGAAGACCTTATAATTGCACCCTATTTCTTATATCCTATTCATCTTCTCCATGTTCTCTTCTCCTCCTCCTTTTCTTCTTCTTGTTTTTCTTTTTCTGCTTCTCTCTTCCTTTTTCTTCTTATGGACCACTACTTTATAATTGGAACAGGTCCTCAGCTGCATTATTGCTGGTAAATTTTATGCATTGGGTTTTGCTGATATCCTGCCACTAGGTGTAGGTGCTGTAAAATTGCCCCTGGAACCAAGAAAAGATGGATAGCCAGACACCCTGTTGCTCGTAAGGCTTCTCATTGCTTTTTGGAGAAATAAGCCCAAACAGTAATGGGATGCAGCAAAGATGGCAATTTCCTAGAGGAGTATTTCTTAAAGTGTGGCCCCGTGCCCTATTGATTGCTTTATAATGACACAGAGTGTTTTTTAATATGTCTGCATTTTAACAAGTTCTCCAGATAACTAAAAGGTTTGCATTACCTAGTTAATTTTACAATTCTGTCAGGCAAGATCATCCCAATTTTACAGGTAAGGAAACAGTCATGAAGGCTATATTAGATACTCACACATAAATTTCTAAGGAGAACACTTGTTCATTTCATGAGGCACCTTCCTCTTTCAGGGCTGTTACTGTTTGAACGCAGTTTGCCGTCTGAGCAGCTGCAGTGTTCTTTCTCTCCCAGCGCAGCACGTTAGAGGAGCATTTGCCATGAGAGGTATAAGAGGAAAACAGTAAGAGGCAAATTTTCTGCTCTCTCTTTCTATTAGTGGATTAATGCTACAGATACTTAACCCCTTAAATATTTTTATACACAAGTTTTGTTTTATAAAGAAGAGTGACACCTAAACATTATATAATTTACGTCCCAATTTGGAAGTATTGCTGTATCTTCCCTTTCATTGGTGTGTATATTTTAAACACTTTTGTCTCACTATGTTCATTCCTTTGGTTCATCATATGACAATGGTTTATTCAGATATTAACAAATATTTGTGGAATTCTTAGTATGTTTGGGCACTAGGTTGATGCAATTTCATTAAAGTCTTATCAGTGTTTGATACTAGAAAAAGGACTTGGGGGGACATGGACAACAGTGTGGGGATTGCTGGGGGGAAGTTAAGAGGACTAATGGTAATGGCAAAAACACAATAAAGATTAAATCAAAAAAGAGAGTATCATGGCATCTTCCATTATTCTCACTGACATTTTAGATCTCGCGGTAAGAATATTTCAGCCCTTTAGAAAAGTTCAAATAACAGTCAAGTGCACTGTTATTTTAAAAGGTTGAGATTTGCATTCAATACCTTTAGAAGATTGGCATTGAAATTACATTATTGAAAATTTATGTAGTTTATTATGTGTCGTGAAATATATTTTGTACACATTTAAATCATCATGGGTAAAATAGATAGGTTGTTAAACTTTATATAGTGTTTCAAGCAAAAATGAGCACAGTTATGAAATATGGCCTCCTTCATCCTGACTTTAGAACACTGACTGTAATTTTCTGTTTGATGAACTTTGTCCAGATAAATAATGCTGAAAAGGTTTTCTTTATTGTACACTTTATAAAACAGACAACAAAATATTAGTTGAGAATGACTAAACTTATCTGGTGGAATAAAAAGTTTAGGACTTGGCTAATGTCCACACAGGGACATCTCTCATATAACATTCTCTTAGAGAAATCTTCTCCAGGCAGATTTTTACTCTAGATTATCCCTTCAGTTGCTTTACCAAATTTGACCCTTAGCTAGAATTGCTGAGGGTTTTGCTCTTTGCCTGTGTTATAGCCAGTGTGGGTGGGACGCTTCTACAATAACTAGTTTGGAAATGCATCAAGCATCTTAGAAAGATTTGACTAAACCAAATGAAAGATTTCTTTATTTTCAGACTTCTCTAGAACAGTACTAGAGTTTTAGAGATTTCAGGGGTTATCCAAGAACTTTTAATCCAAAATCAGATAGGTACATGGGATCTCCTCCCACTTTCAGAGTGTTTTATTCGAGGTTCTGTGTGGACCCACTCAGATTTGTATATCTTGTTTTGCCTTTTTTCTTTGTTTGGGGACTAAATAAATAGAATTTTCTCTTTGCACCCATTATTTTTAAGGTTCTTTATAGCCAAAAACTCAAGTGGAGGATGACTCAGTAATCCCTTTATTGCTCCGTAATTTAGGAATTTGGCCAGGAGATCCACGCATTCTGATAGGTTCAGTAAGAGCATGTTTAATGGCCAACATACAGTTGTCTATATTCTGAATACTTTAAAGGCAGATTTCTGAACAACTGCCCTAACTAAGTATTATTAAAGAGAATATTCTCTATTATTGTGATCATGCCAATACCTAGTCTAAAAAATAGTAAGATGCTTTCATTTTAAAAGAGTTTGAACAAATAAGGTACCAAAAGAACAGAAGGGCATCAGGAATCCATTCCAGTAATAGGATTTAAACTCATTAAGCATCTGGTGATGGTTAAGACCACTTTGAAGCTGTATTATTTTTCAGATTTTACATTCAAGATAGATTCATGTTTGGCTTTTTTTAAGATGTGTAACATACAGTTACTAATTTCTCTTTAAATAAAAATATCTATTGTGAAATAGTAAGGACATAAGATTAAGAGGCACATAAGATTAGCTCCACCTCTCATCTACTTATAAATATATTTTACTTTAAAGCTCTCTGCAGTGTAGAACATGTTTAAATACACACACATATAATACTGTATAAGAATGAGTACGCACACTAAATTGGAATGGAAATTACTGTATTGATGATCTCTTTAGGTAGTTTTCAGTTAGCTCTTTCATGCATTGGAGTTGTAAAACCCTATCATTTTGCAATTAGGAACAATTGGTCTTCATTTAGGAGATCCAGTTTAGGAGCTAAATGCAGTTTGAGAGTTTAATCCAGACTTAATCCCTTCTATTTAGTTCCTAGGAAGGCCCACTGGAATATGAAAATTTCACCACCAGTGATAACTCATATTTTTTTGCCTGCCTGTTCTCCAACTTTTACTGTCATTAAACTCCTTCATATGATTTTTTAGCATTATCTATGCAACTCCATGATAAAAATGTGCCCTTTGACTCCTGGTAACTTATGAAATTCTGACTACTCATTAACATATACTTTTCTTTTACCCTTCCCCTGAATGTTTTCCTCCAGGGATATTTAAACACTTTAGAATAATGGTACATTTGCTTTCCCTGCTTTTCTCCATCAACCACTGCTATCTTCCCGGCTTTTGCAGGGTTTTGTTCAATGTTGCATTACACTTTATACTTGTAAGAAAGAAAGATTTTAGCTGCCAGGCAAGTCTTTAGGCAAAAGAACTTTGAATAAAATGGCAGTGTATAATTTGAGTCGCAAACACCAACGATTCATTGTAGTGTGAAAGTAATCATCATAAGTGAGTTGTCCTGAAAAGGACATAGTGGATGATTGGGTATAGACAGGTAACAGTTAAGGGTTTGCCACACTCCCTTTTATGTGGCTGAATGAGAGCTGCGTATCAGGCAGGTTCAGACTCCAAAATTACACCCTTTCTAGACATTGTCGTCCGGACTCCAGACCATTTTTTAGTTTATTAGTTAAATACTACCCAGTAATTTAAATACTAGAAAGCTCCATTTTTTTTTAAAGATTGTTTCCAGGAAGAAAAAATGGTGATCAATAGAGATGTTACAAACTATTTTATATTTTGCCTGTGCACACACACACACCTGCGCACAAACACACATTCCTAGCTAGGGGTGGCCTTCTGTAAACTGTAGCTTCATTGTGTGGTAGCGATCTTTGGAAATTCACTAACTAATAATGCACAGCTAAGGCTCTGTTCCATGGCTAGTCCTACCCACAAAACTTCCATTCAGCATTTTTTCTGTTTTCCTGGATTATTTGAACAGTTAATGGGCACATACACACGAGCACGCACTCACACATACATGCTTACCCCACATCACAAAAACCACCCTCCCATTTGGCTCTCATCTGATCCTCAAGTGAGCCACAAGGCAGGACTTAACGAGCTTGTGTTAACTCTATTAAAAAGGTATCCAGAAGTAGTCCCAAAAGGTACAATTTGAGCAACATATTTGTGGTAAGGAAAGGGGGAAATTATATTTAAAGTCATAATGTAACTTTTCTGTACTAAACAGAATAAGTCTCTAGAATATCTCTTGCTAGCAGTTTTTATGAACACTCTGTTCTTTGAAAATTTTATAGTAGTCCCCCCATCAAAAAAATCAATGGTAAAAGATACCCTTGTGAATCTTTTTTTCCAACACTATTTTTAGTGCCATTTGAACTGATTCCTCCCATTTTTCATAGAGGTCAAACACTAAGTACTCACTTTTAGATAATCTTTTGACATAAACCATTTAGGGCACTGTGTCATGAACAATTCTGATGAAGTCTGCTAATACAACTTGACACCCAAGGGATGGTGGCACCTGATATTCAGTAGGATTGCAGTTTCCTTTTGAGGTTCTCTTGTTGTATATTTGTTAGAAATAAGTTATTTTATATTTGAATACATCAGCTGGATTGTCAGAAATCATCTTTCTAACAGAAGTTAAATAGTACATTAAATTTTAAAAACCATTATTAAGAGATGATGAGCATTTATAAGAGAATCTATGTTTTATTTGACTAACAATTATTTTAATGCAAAAACTACAAAAAAATGAAATATTCTCTCATAGACCTAAATAAATTAGTCCCAAGTTAATCTGCCAGATTGTCAGCTAAAGGTATGAACATATATATGTAGCAGTTGTATTTTGATAAAAAAGACTAAATGCATATTTTTGTATATTTTTCAGTAATATTATTTTTAAATTTTTTACAAACAACACAAAATATTCTCAGTGAGAACTATGCTATGCTTTTTTCATGTTTATTAAATGACTGCTATATGAAAGATATACTGTCCGTTTCAGGAAATGCTGAAACAAATGAAGCCGCATCCTGTCTGCCTCCCGGGGGAAAAATGAAGATTGACCATAGCATTTTTCTTATGGCATCTCATTTAACCCATAAGAGGGAGACAGTGATACACCTCACATCTGTGACTATCAGACAACAGGATTTGTGAAAAGTATTCTGATATCAGTTGTGTGATTGTATTTTTGAAAAATCTCATAGTAAGAAGAATTTGCTTAAAGGAGTTAAGATTTTAGAGGGAAATGGAATTATGAGTCTATCTATATAAATATATATGTAGGTAAACATGGGTATAATATTTATTTTTATATTCCTCAAATAGTAGGAATAGCATACCAATTAAAGAGAATATCAGTAAATTCTTTCATATTGTTCATCAGTATATTAAAATAAAGGGTTATTCCTTGATAGATAAAACTTTTTCAATATGCTTCCTATGTAGTTTTCAGTGAAATCCTGGTTAATTCATTTTTATGTGAATCATTTCAATGAAGGATTATACAAAAAGTGCATACATCCTTATATGTTTATCTTTAACAAAACAAATGGCCGTAGTCACCATATCCTGTAAAAGGAAGAAACCTGGAGAAGCATTCAGGCTCTGGGATGGTTGATATAAAATGTTAGCACTTCGACCACAGTATGTAAGAAGGCATTAGCTCTGTGTCTTGCAAATGAGAGCCTACAAGGGCAGGACTCTCAAAATGAGAGTCTCCTAAATTTTTGCTCCCTGGGGCCCTCTCAGGGTGCAGCTCTGAAGGCAGATGCTTCTTGCTATACCACGTAGTTGTAACACAAACACATTTAATTAACGTAATACTAAATTCAGAATTTGACTGCCTACATCTTCACCATTATTATGCTTAATCCTCACATACTGTCTTGCTTACCCTACACGTGCCTCAAGCAATTGAGCAAATTCTGCAGAAAGGTAGGAATCTTTTAGAATCCTGTGTCCCCTTCCCAATCTTAGGTTAGGGATTTGATGGCTTTCCTAAGTACCGAATGGCTTTCATGTTTATACAGGCATTCTGTGTATTTCTCCTTTAGTCTAATGTAGTTAGTCCTTAAATATTCATGGACTTAGAAGTTACCCTTTAAGGGTGAGTATAACAAAAATGCATATTGTACCTTTTTGGCAAACTCAAAAATTTTCAAGGTTATTTTTCTTATAAGCTACTTTTGGCTAATGTGCCAATTTTAGAGTCTGTCTCTTGCCCCTCGCCTGAGGGTCTAGGGGATGAAGGCCGACCAGGGTGCATAGCGCAGACTATGTGCTTCATAAATGCCTGTTGAATAATGGCTTATATAGTAACTACCAGGTTTTTCTGTCTCTTTGTTTTTTTTTTTTTTTTTTTTTACTTTTAAACTTGGAGTTACTTATGATTCATAGGTATTCTATCAAGAATTCTCACAGTGGTGGAAAGAGTATGCAAATAGATATCTGCTTATTTTCACAAAAGGGATATTTGTAGTTAGGGAAAGATTATTGCATTTTTAATGGTAGTTCTAAAATCTCTAGGTGAAAATCATATAAGAGGAAAGTTTCAAGTTTTTTTCATATGTTTTGCCTTTGAAATTTTTTCCTTGATAATTGGGTTTGAATTTCAAAAACCTTAATTAAGTTTTCAGTGATTTTCTCTATAATGGCCCATTTTACATATTATAATTTTCACATATACAAATCCAAATTTATAAATACAATTTTAAAATCTTTTCTGATTAAGGGGAGGTAGAACCGTAAAGAGCTGTGGGATAATTTCACCCTATTATCCTCCACTAATTTTTGCTAAAGTCTCTCTTGTCTCAAGACATAGTTGAAACTATTTCAAACCATGGGAGCATCAGTATTTCAGTTAATCTGTGCCACGTGCAAAGAACTAAAGACTGGGCCCCAGTAACACATATAAACAAACTACTCTAAGTGTGGCCAGTCTTCACAGTGCAAACCATCTTGGAGGTATTTTTGATTGACTGAATTTGCAATCTAATTGATCCAAACTTTAGTTTTTGATGTACATCACAAGAACACAGATTGTGGATACAGAAATTGCAATAAAGTTTCCACAGAATGTAGCTGTCTTTTTGTACTCAGAATAGCTGTCGATATCCAGCTCATTAAACACTACAGATGTAATGCTCTCAAAATCAGTGTCTCTCCACAATAAAAACAACTGATAATGTAAGCATACTTCCATAGTTACATAAATCATGTCTTAGATCATAGACTGACACATAAAATGATGTATTTTGTGTTCCTGAATTGGACCCCAGAACATGCTTTTTCCTGGGTAGCTCAAGTCCTGTCACCTTGCACACTCATGGTCAGAGCCACTGTGTGGTAAGAACAGCTGCCTCTGTGCAATCAGCAAGTCTTGATTTCTGGCAGACATATTGGGAAAAGTAGATGTTTGCTCTGAAAATTTGATCCTGAGCAGTTGGTAGATCGGTTCATGGTTTACTGAGATAGGGAACACTGGGAGAATTAAAGAAACAGAGCTTTGCCAAGACTAAATGGAAATTTTGCTAATTACTTCCTGTAAGAATATAGGCAACTTTTCCTCACGTTTAAGGGAGTATCAATTATCCACCTAACAGAGCAGGTGTAAGTATTAAATGAGCTTATATACTTAAAAGCCTACTGCTGTGCTGGCCGATATTATGTACTCAATAACTAGACACAAATTTTTATTATTAAGATGCAGTCTAGTGTGGATATGTTAACTGACAACTTGAAGATAAAGAGACATTTAGGAGACAGTTGAAAATATGTAGCACAGAACTTTCCTGTGTGTGTATGTGTTTGTGTGTGTGTGTGTGTGAGAGAGAGAGAGACAGAGAGAGAGAGAAATAGAGAGAGACAGAGAGAGAAGGTAAGGGGTGGACAGACATTGAAAGAAGAGTCAGAGAAGTTCTAAGAGGAAGAGGAGAACTAAGTGTAATATAATAAATTGTTATTGAGTCATTTATTGTATGCATCATATCTAGGTCTTGATATAATCTTTAATTTTCTGATGCTATTTTTATTTTTAAATATATTTTATTGATTATATTATTATAGCTGTCATAATTTTCTTTTTGTCCCCCTCTGCCCGGTACCCACCTACCATCCAGCATCCCCCCCTTAGTTCATGTCCATGGATCGTGCATATAATTTCTTTGGCTTCTCCATTTCGTATACTATTCTTGACATCCCCCTCTCTATTTTGTACCTATCATTTATGCTTCTTATTCCCTATACTTTTTCCACTATTCTCCCCTCCCCATCCTCACTGATAACCCTCCATTTGATCTCCATATCTATGATTCTCTTCCTGTTCTAGTTATTTGTTTAGTTTGTTTTTTTAGATTCAGTTGTTGATAACTGTGTTGCTTTTTTAGTGTTCATAGTTTTGATCTTCTTCTTTTTCTTAAATAAGTCCCTTTAATAATGGTTTGGTGATGATAAACCCCTTTAGCTTTACTTTGTCTGGGAAGAATTTTATCTGTCCTTCCATTCCAAATGATAGCTTTGCTGAATAGAGTTATCTAGGTTGTAGATCCTTGCTTTTCATCACTTTGAATATTTTTTGCCTACAAAGTTTCTCTTGAGAGATCAGCTGATAGTCTTATGGGAATGCCTTTGTAGGTAACTAACTGCTTTTCTCTTGCTGCTTTTAAGATCTCTCTTTATCTTTAAACTTTGGCATTTTAATTATGGTGTGTCTTGGTATGGCCCTCTTTGGGCCCAACATTTTTGGGACTCTCTGTGCTTCCTGGACTTGTATATCTATTTCCTTCACCAAATTAGGAAAATTTCCTTTCATTATTTTTTCAAATAAGTTTTCATTTTCTTGCTCTTCCTCTTCTTCTTCTGGCACCCCTATGATTCAGATGTTGGCACATTTGGAGATATCCCAGAAGTTCCTAAACCTATCTTCATTTTTTTTTTCTTCCTGTTTTTCTGATTGAATGTCTTTTCCTTGTTTGTGTTCCAAATTGTTGATGTCATTCTCAGCTTCATCCTCTCCAATGTTGGTTCTTTATACATTTTTCTTTATTTCACTTAGCATAATCTTCATTTCTTCCCTTATGTTTGTGCTGTACTTAGTGAGTTCTTTGAATATCCTGATCACCAGTGTTCTGAACTCTTCATCCAATAGTTTGGTTATTGGGATTCACCACCAGGGCCACAGCTGGAAGGGTGCCCGTTGCATTATAGGAACTGGGTGAAGTGACTGGAAAGGGGGCAAGTGCTAGGCAAACCTCCAGAAGCCAGGCAGTGGCATTGTCCCCTCTCTGAGCCCTCCCTCCACACAGATCCACAAAGCAGTGAAGAAGGTTGCCAGGCCCTGGGGTTTACCTAAAGCTCTGCCCCACATAATTTACAAGTGTGTTTTCTAAGACAGGGAGTCAAAACAGCTCTACCTAATACACAGAAACAAACACAGGGAGGCTGCCAAAATGAGGACACAAAGAAATATGGTCCAAATGAGAGAACAGAACAAAACCCTAGAAAAAGAACTAAACAAAACACAGATAATCTAATGCTATTTTTTTGTCAAAAATTATCCAGATTTAAGAGATGCTTATGTATAATTTGCAATCAGTACACTTAAGTTGTCATTATGAAATAATAAAACTCACAAACACAAAGAAAATTATTTAAATGAAGAAAAATAATATCCTCTGGTGAATAATTAGAACACATAAACTGGGAAAGTTAAAGCAAATGTTCTGTTACCAATTTTATAGTTATAATAATTCTCATATTGAACCCAAACTTATAAATACATTCTATAGGAATGAAATTTTTATATTTGATGCTCTAACACACAAATTAAATTTGTTTACATAGCTGTCTTATTAACATGTTTTTTAAGTCTAACAATAGTAATACCTTACCTATTTCCAACAATATTCAAAGAACATGTGCTTTTCCCTATTCTCACTGGCATTATCCTTTAAAATGATATAACAGAAGACATCCTTTCTAGTAAATGTGATACGAGGGAGAGGGTGAACCATTTGTTCATTTTTACACATTCTGCCTTTGGCCTATTCTTAAAGGAGAGTACAATATTTCTTTTTTACATCATTCTCTAAATGAAAGCATCATGCTTACAGGGGCAAAGTCACGGGTTAAATACCTACAAGAGCCAGAGAGATTTAAATTGTTCCTCGCCCACATGCTATTGATTATAGGAAGCCCAGAATGAGTGAATGAATCACTGCAAATATATCACTACTACTTGGAAAGCTTTCAAAACAAGCTAGCTTTTCCTATAGTTTACTTATAAGGGCATAGGAGTGTTCGTCTATCCATTCAAACAATCTTCTTACATGTTAACTTCAAAACAGATTTTGTCTGGCTAGCTGTTTCAAAATTAAAACTAACACAGGCAAGGTTTATAAATGTGGTATGTAGTTTAGCTTTCTGATCTAACCTTTTCCAAGAACTGAGTTATGCACTAAGAGAGCCTCAATTTTTAAATTATCATGTTAGAACCAATTACCTTCATAGTAGTACGTAGAAATATGTTAACCTAGAACTCTGAAAGCTAATTTCCTATTGTGTTAATATAGACAATGTTACCAATGAATTCTTAGGATTATATATCTGCCAAGTGAAAGAACTTTCAAAAAACCTAGGAAGGTAAATCATATTTACAAATATGCCAACTTCAATTTCAAGGTCTACCAGGAAATCACAGAAAAAGATAATAATAGAACACAAATTCACTTTTTCTGTTGTTTGAATACAGCAAAATCAAATCTTCTTGATCTGGGTATTACCAGGTATATATGAGAAGGAAAATAATCACAAAATCATACATAGAAATAAAGATATGTGTCATACTTTTCAGAAACAACACATCTGTGCCTCAATAAAATACAACATTCAAGCTTTATCAAGCTCCAGATCAAATGTCATTCTTAGAAAGAATTATATAGTACCTATCATAGGATGTTTTCTAAAAGCATCCTTAAGGACAGCAGGAGACAGTGTTTATCATATGTGCTTTGAAAATGTTACCATAATTTAGTGTGGGGTTTTTTTTGTTTCAAAACGATTAGAGTTAAATTAGAGAAATGGGTAGTCCAGGGTTGCATTTTGATTCATCATTTATTCAATTCTTTCTTTGGTCATCTCTGTTTCTTTCCTTTCTTCTTTTTGTAGACCCACTATGTTATATATTATACAAGTCATCAAGTATATAGGATACACCAATTACTATCATTATTCTTATCTGGGTGATGGGAGGCACCAAAAATTACCCTCTGTGGACACACATGCAGAATATTCTGGGAGCCAAGGAGGGGCATCTGAGAAACAGGCAAGAAGTAGAGTCAAAAGTTTAAAAAGATATAAGTTTATATCTTCTTATAAAACTAGATTTGGGGGGCATATTTTTTTATCAGCCTTAGAGATTTGTGATTTATCTTGTAAGGTTCTGAAACATTTTTATTGAAATGTGACAGTTCTGCTATCTGAAGGAAAATTTCATTGACAGACCATACAGATACGTTACAACTATTCTCTGTGGCCCTTACTATATTTATTTTTACCTTACATGGGACTTCTTTAGTTACAATAAACAAAAAAGTACAATTACCGATATATAATCTTGTCCTTTGTTTAAACTCTTATTGTTCACTTCCAACAAATGGCACCAGGCACACATTATGTGCTCAATAAATACTTATTGAATCTATCTACTAAGTAATAGATAATTTCCATATTCCATGTTCTTATCAATCTGTATAACATCTGAACAGTTTTCAATTGTTATCAAAAGCTCAGTTGCAAAATAGAATATATCTGATTACTCTAAGTAATAGTTTCCATATGCCATGTTCTTATCAATCTGTATAACATCTGAACTGTTTTTCAATTGTTACCAAAAGCTCAGTTGCAAAATAGAATATATCCGATTACTGTAATAGTTTCCATATCCCATGTTCTTATCAATCTGTATAACATCTGAACTGTTTTTCAATCGTTATAAAAAAAAACTCAATGTGAAATAGAATATTTATATCTGATTACTCTAAGTCCAAACAGACCTGGAAGTTTAAAAATTTCGTCCCCGAATAAAGCAGAAATTCATCATTTCTACTCTTATTCCATGTACAATAATGTACAATGCTTCTATTAAACTATGCTTTGGCATTTTATCATTAGACTGCATTGAAGAATTTAAAAGGAAGTGTTCATAAAAAACATGCTATTGCAAGGATATGCATAGTTCACTATATCAAATTGGGTATTCCATTAATGAGGACCCATGGGAAGATATTCACTCAGATTTGTGCATCAGGACAAGCTATTTTATACCTCTGCACCATATTGTGTTTGCCTGGTAGACATCATAAAGCTGTAAACTGTCTCTCTTGCGCTCTGAAGAGTAGGAAGTGCCAGCAATTGTACCATACCTTAGGTTTATCTATGCTACTCTGTCACCTGAGCACTCAATTCACTTAATTTAAAATCCTTCTTTTCCTTTTCTATGTTTTCTCACTTCTTTGTTGTTGAAGTTTGAGTCTATATGTAACTTCAATTCATAGATTTAATAGAATATTTAAACTTTCTCAAAACACCTTAGCACTTATTTTGCCTATCATTCAACCTTACTTACCTAGTATAATAAATACAGGAATACCAGTGTAAAATAAATATATGAGTAGTTATCCTTCTCACTGTGTTTACATGAGAATACTACTTTCCCTCTTATTTGTTTAAGACTGTGACTACTTCTGCTGCATCTCGGGTTCAAAGAAGAGCACTCTCTCTTTTCCCATATGCTTCCCCTGCTAACGTTGGTAATAGACATGTTCGTTGAACCTTGAACTCTAATGCCATGATTTATAACTTTCACTTTACAAAAAACAGCAGTAATATTTCTAGATGTCTTAGTACTTCTGTATTTAGCTGAAGTGTCATTGATTAATTAGAAGACAAGAGGCATTATGCTTTATTTCTCAAAATAATGCAATATAACACCCAATACTCTGTTCTTGTAAAGGATATAATTATGGCAATAATTAGGTTGGTATTGATGTGTTTTAAATGGCAGTGTTCATCATATGTGCAAATCTTGGATCAGAGCAAATGTGAAATTCTTTTCAAACAGTTATATGGGAAAGAGATCTTACATTGCCTTTCAGTATAATACAGTATAGAACATTTGAGGCCAGGATTCAGGAGACATGATCTACCGTGTGCCCTTCTGCTGACTCAGCATAAAAAGCTCAATATCTAATAATTCCGTCATTTCAGTTTCCCATTTGTGTCCTGTTTAAAACCTCCCTGAACAATACCTTACAGTGACATTTTTAGGATGAATAAGATTTAGAATCTCACTGCCCTCTATTTAAAACTTATTGCTAATAAAGTATTTTCTTAAGAATTCAAAACCATTTTAAATTCAATACCTTACAAAATCATATGACCACTATATTGCACCCCTGATGTTTTCAGAAGGTAAACAAATGTAAGCAAAATACAATTACATAATCTTTAATTGTTAAAACCATTTAGTTCACCCTCTAAGTTGATCCATGTAATTTGATACACCTAAGAAATATGCTCTGATCACCTACTTTGTGTTAGACACTGTCCTAAATCTTAGGGATACAAAGAAAATAGGCAAATGTAGACTCTTCTCTCAAGGACTTTACTGTTTAGTTGGGAGACAGAAAAATAAAGTCTGTATTTGATGGTACATCCTGACCAAACTTTCAGTAAGACAAAGTTGATATTCATCAGCTACACATTAGTGAATATTAAGATTATTCTTCATTGTTGGTGACTAGACAGCCTTTCAAGCTCCTGAACGCCCTTTTCTACTCTGGCTGGCTCAGCCCTTCCCCGAGGAATCTCTTGGCTTCTCTAAGATCCAAGAATTAACACCTGGAGATTAACGTAAGGCCTTCGTGGCCATGCCTTTCTTATTGGGCCTGCAATACTGGTGGGTAATGTGATGGGTTTATTAAAAATGTATTTTGAATATAAAGCCAGGGTACAGATACACACAGTGATATCCAAATCAAACCCCAAAGAGGGCTTTCTGGAGGAGGCTGTGCTTGATCCAACTCCAAAAATATTAGTGGGCATTAGTTAGAGGCAAAGAAAATGATGACCTTTTATGACATCGTCAATAATTACTTCATCAGTCAGTCCTTACTTGAACAACCTTGAATGAAGAAGGATCTCACAGGCAACTGAGTTTGTTTTTGGAAACTTCAAATTCTTGATTTTTTTTCTCTTAGGGGTAGAATTAACTAAAAGTATATCTTCGAAACCTTTATTCTTACTTTATATTAACTTAAAATAATTGCCAAATTGGGATCCTGTTTTGTACTTAGTATATCTGAATTGCTTTTTAGAAATAATCAAAATGACTTGATAATGAAAAAAAGTGAGCTAAAAGTTCTTGATACTTCTTAAAATAACATGTTCATACTAGAGAAAACATTGATGCTTCAGAATTTCATATCTTTTCCTGATCCATATATTCAAAATCTTAAGTATGTTTATCATATAATTTACTTTCATGTGTCATAAACACCAACTTGGTCTATTCCTTGTACTGAGATTTAAAATATTTTATGATTATTTAAATTTAAAAAATTACAAGGAAGATATCTAGAACTTATGTGGTTCTAGTATACTCTTTACTCTTCCACTCCTAGCAACTGAGACCAAAAGAAGTTCTGTGATTTATGCAAAGCTACAGAACTTTGGCAGGGGACTCAGGGAAGAAATTGTACCCTGTTTTTTTTTTTCTCTTTTTAAATTTAAATAGCTATAAACAATAGTTTCAACTTATTGCCTAAAACCTGTGACCAGCAATGCAGAATTTATTGTTCAGTATTCTAGACAAACACCTGGAAACGGAAGGATGCGGAAGGATGGCTTTCTGGTCTGATCTGAGTGGTTGTGGGGAAACCAATGATTTCTTATAATCTGTAAACTATAACACTCCATTATCCTTGCAGAAAGACTTGAGTGAGGAACAGAAAAATAATATTCCAATGGTTCTCTTTAAAATAAAAAGGACTGAATTGATAATGAGAAAAAAATGTTCTTATTTTAAATTCAAAGGATCTTAGATAACATGTTTTCCCCATTATTTAAAATTTCTTTGTAATCTGCTTCCCTGTTTATAATTCTGGCCCAAATAATAAAAGGAAATGCAAACAAAAATGGAAGAAATACCTTTTAATTTAGTAACAGACATACACAGAAATCTATAGTTCTATTCTTGTTTTTGGAGAGACTAAGTAGCTTCATATGAATTTATTACAGTTAAGGAATCATGTTTTCTTTATATCCAAAAAGTATTCCCAGAGCATTCTAGTAGTGAGTATGTGGTGTGTGTTTATGTGTGCGTGTATGTATAATTTTACTTCAGTGTTTCATAAACACTTTCCAAAAATACATAGCAGTAATTAACATTATTATCCATGTAAGTGATTTTCATGTTTTCTAATGAGTATATTTAGAATTGATAAATAACAAAACAAAAACAAAACAAAAAATTGCTTAGCTAAGTATTATGTTCATATAGTTTCTTACAAGGAAAGTAAGTTATTAGATAAAAAATCCTTTTGAAATAAACATCAAAATTTATTTAATATTTATAATGATTTAGACTTTTTATTGAAATTTTTTTATTTAATTTGCAAGATTCATCTACTTGTTATTTTTTCCACAAATAATTCAATGTTTAGTTTAAACACCAATGACACCAATTCAACATTCATACTAATCCTATAACAACAAACTGATGGAAATGGAAAAATCAGGTATTTTAGAAAGCAGATTTTGATTTACAACTTCTAAAGACTAATTTTAAACAGTGAAAGGTGAATTCTATGGCTAGCCAAATGTCCAGATTCTCAATAAAAGCTCCCAGTTTGGAAAGCCATCACCTCATAAAATTTACTTTATATAAATCATGCTTTAAATGTCTTGGAAAAATGTATATCAAAATACTTGTCAGTTGTTGTGATGTTCCCCAAAGAGGAAGTTCAAGGCCTTAATTAAATAGATGACTCTTTTTTAAGGCCATGGAGAGAACTGCAATAAGTAGTCCCCACTTACCCACAGGAGATACCTTCCAAGACCCTCAGTCAGTGCCTCAAACAGTGGGTAGTACTGACCCCTATATGTGTATTACGTTGTTTTCCTGTACATACATACCTTATCACTCAAAGGAAGTACTTTATGGCTTCTCTTTGGCATATCCAAACTGCCAGCATCACTACTCCTGGGCTTTGGGGCTATTAGTAAGTAAAATAAGGGTTACTTGAACACAAGCCCTGTGTACTGCAACAGCTGATCTGATAACCTAGACAGCTACTAAGTGACTAACGTGAGAGTATACAGTGTGGACATGCTGGATAAAGGGCTGGACAGAGTGGAAAGGCGTGAGATTTTATCACACTACTCAGAAGAGTGTGCAATTTAAAACATATAAATTATTTATTTCTGGGGTTTCCCATTTAGTATTTTTGACTACAGTAACTGTGAGTAACTGAAACCATGGAACGTGAACCTGCAGATACGAGAGGTCTACTGCACTTCAAAGCCGAGTAGTTAGCAGACCTTTAGGGAAGGCTGTATATTCACACAAGACCGCTTCTGCTGCATATCCCCATTTTATTTTTGTTTACATATAAATGTGATGTGTTAATCGAATGGATCCGAGAGCCATTCATAGGTCCAGATGGAACTTTAGAGGTTCTGTCATCCAGTCCTTCATCTCACCAAGGAAAGCCCTAAAGGATATGTGTTTGCTCATAACTATCCAACGATTGGTAGGAAAGCCGGGGCAAGAACCGGGTTTTTCCACCCTGTGGCCTATGTTCTTCCCATTACTCTTAGTTTCCTTGTTTTGTTGGGTTATTTTAAATATGTGTTTGGAAATTACAGATGTTAATTGTTCAGCCATTAAATTCTGGTTGAGATAGGTTGTTAGGAAGACTAAAATAACTGGGTCGCAGAAGTTTGGCTTATAGCTATCCTCTAGGTTATAAACTCCATGAAAGCTGATGAGAGTACGCAACTTGTTTGTTGCTGAGTTTGCAGACGCTCGTTCAATGTCTGGTACTAGATTCTCTGTTGAACATTGAAGAAATGAACTTTAGTGGTTTATCTGGAGCTTGTAAGGTCTTTATTGATGGAATAATAACAAAATATCTGATCTATTTTTCATAAAATTTGAATAAATTTACTGTGAAATTAAGACAAAAGTAAAATTTGTAAGTGTCACTTGCACTAAATGATTTTCATTTGTTATTTAATCTGTGGATTAATGTTTTGCTTTCTGCTCCTTTGCTTGCAGTGTTGTTGTTGTTGTTATTATTATTATTAGTTTCTGTTTGCTAGAACAAAGACAAAAGCAGTCTTTTAGACAGAAGAGTCGTTTTCAAGTTAAATTTATGTTTGGCTAAGTAAAGCAAACTATTTCAACTCAGTCCCTCAGAATTAGGTCTAGTGTTCTATATTCCTAAATAGTAATAAGCTCAAAATATTTTGAAATTTTGCTTAATTCTAAGTTGTCAAATAAAATCATTTGATTTCTCCTTCTCTCCCCAAATTAATTAATACACCTTCCAGGATTGCACAATGACAAAGGTCCTATTATTCACATCAAATTACTACTTTTTAAATTTATGGAAACTGAGCATAATTTTCCTATCTTTCCTTTATTCAACATTAACATTTCAAAGTTGCTTTTATGATTTATACATTGTTTTAGACACCCGATACATCAAGTAGCAAAGTAGACTATCATGGAACATATACTCCAATAGAGGAAAACAGATAAGATTTTTTCAGATAATATGATCTATGAAGAAAATAAATTAGCATAATAGACAGTGATGATGATGAGCTAATTTAGATGCAGTGGTAAGAAAAGTCTGCTAAGGAAGTGGCATTTGAACTGAGAACTAATAAGGATGGCACTGTGTTGTTTTTCATAAGAAAGACTTTCAAGGTATCTTATAGAAGAGTATTCATTCACTCGGTGATCAATGAGCTTATAGGCTTATAAATGGGATTTTACCAGCTAATGAGAGCAGATCCATCTCTTAGCAGTAGATTTACTTCATCTAAGCTCAGAAGTTAATTTATATAATCAGATACAAAAGTATAGTTTTAAAATAAAAGTAACTCCTACAAAGTTTAGAATAATGAATACCCATATGACAAAACAATCTTTTTCTATTCCTTAGGAAGATTCATGCAGCAAGCCAAATAATTGTCGTAAAGGTGTTGGTAACCATGTTATTAGAATGAAAGAGTTACATGCCAATGTAACTACAACAATAATGGCCAAGGGGACTAGCCTGGCTTATGCTGGCTGTAACTGTAGCCCTCCACGTCCCCCACAGGGACAGCCTTGACAACGTGTCCAGACCCTCGGTCACTTTCGATGAGTCTACTTTTCTTCTCCTTTCCTATATTCATCCAACCTCAATTCTTCCCTTCAATTTTTGGATGCCTAGAATTTCCTTTTTTACTTGTATTCTTTTTTAGACATGTTAATACCTTCAAACAGGCTAAATTAAATTCTTAAAAACCTGAGGAGCCATTCTGGTTTTACATATTGGATTTCTTCCATTATGTTTTGATTCTGAGGGTTTCTTTGTATCTCTATTAGCAAATTATATATTTTTATTACTAAGATCTTGGAGAAAGCATGAAACACCCATATACTCATAAAACTTATGTCTACCTAGTTGCAGATGACACAAGATAAAACCTTATATAGAAGAATGGGATTCTAGACTATTGTTGAAAAATGTATATTTATGTAATGTAAATACTTATAGGTCTATACTCCCATTGGCAATCCTTAACCTTACCCTGGGAGTCAGAAATGAAGACAAAGATAATGGTACCCATATTTTGGATGGAGGCTAGGAACCAAGGGTAAGATTTCTTGTCTAAGGAGGATAGGTAGATCAACTTTTCTGTACTTCATGTCTCTCATGCTTTTAATGAAAACCTCTTCTGTTACGATGAAGAGTTTTTGTCTTTTGTTGTTGTTGTTGTTGTTGTTGTTTTTAATCTCTCTGCTCTGGCCAACTAACCATAGGACCAAAAGCACCTTCCTTCCAATCTATGTGATATGATGCTGCTAACAGATAACTGTTACTAACAGATAACTGCAGAAATCAAGCAAGTAAAAAAAAAGAAACATGAAATTACACAAGGTCCGGTTGCTAAAAACAGCTGTTTTGGCCTTTTTCTGTGAGACAACAAAAGGAAAAGCAAAGCATAGTTTAATTTTAATTCAAACATTACTTTTAAATGATGAAAAGTAAAAAAAAAAAAAAATCAGTTTCAGGTCAACTATTGAAAACAAAGAATGATATTAGCCAAAGAAAATTGAACACAAAGTAAAACTTAAAACATATTTGAATGTGTTTTATTCTCTGCCTTTTTGTCTCTTTGTATGTGTATTTTTCCTCCTGTTCATTCTTTTGAACACAGTCTTTCTTATAGAGTATGTTTTCTCTGCATTCCTAAATCAACATAGTCAAAAGAATTTGGAAAACTGAAGTAATATTAAAGGCCAAATCCAGACACTACTTTTATTTAGGCTAAGGGAAAGTAAATAATGAATCTTGATGATTATTAAACTAACAGAAAATAACTTTAAAAAAAAAATAGTGGCCATGTGACTTGCTTTGGCCAATGAAATGTTAGTAGAGTGTATAACTTCTCAGTGAAAACTTTTTTTTCAGTTATTTCTTTTTCATTGAATTTATTGGGGTGACATTATTTAATAAAATTATATAAGTTTCAGGTGTACAGTTCTATAATTCATCTGTGTATTGTGCTTTGTGTTCACCACCTCAAGTCAAGCCTCCTTCCATCACCATACCCTCTTCTACTTACTCCTACCCCACTTTTCTAACTTTTTAAGGTTAAAACTAAAGGGAACTTAGGTTTAAAAGACTGGGATTTGATGGTGAAACAGAATACATGTGGCATGTTTTACAGATTAGGGAATTCCACAGCATTGCAACTAGCTCATTTGAGGCATCCAACAAACATGAAATGCCAAAGTCATTCTAATCTGCATTAGTGTGTGTGTGTGTATGCACATACACCTTTATGTATGTGTATATGCATGCATATATGTGTGTGCATGCATGTGTATGTGCATATATGATCACATACTAAAGAAACAAGTGATACTTTTGGGAAATTTTGCAAAGCCATATGTTTGAGATAAAAAAATGCTAGAAAACTGAAATAACAAGAAGTTCCTATGCAATTAATTTAGGCTAGTATTTTTTTACTCATGTGTGCATGAATATATGATCATATACTAAAGAAACAAGTGAAACTTTTGGGAAATTTCCCAAAGCCATATGTTTGAGATCAAAAATTGCTAGAAAACTGAAATAACAAGAAGTTCCTATGCAATTAATTTAGGCCAGTATTTTTTTACTCGTAATATACTTTCTGTCAAACCCTTAAATTTTTAATTTCATCATATGGAACAGGAATAATTTACCAGAGAATATTACTGTATTTATAGGTATGCATATTAAATTCATAGGTATCTTCAAATTAGTCTATGAATTTAACCAAAAACTGTCAAACTAAGCATAATTGGTTATTTTTGAATTTATGTATTAATATTTATTAAAATTCCTTTCTTACTTGTTCATTTATTTTTGTCATTTGAATGTACTTGTTGGCATACACTCAGTAACAAGTCTCAAAAGTCTTAGAGAGGTCTGAGTTAGACCATTCAGAAGAAGTAAATCAAGTGATTTTATTGGATTCAGATGATTTTGTAATGAGTGTAATCCTCCTTTTAGCAATGATTACCCCTGAACTTGCTCTTGAGGCTGAAGTGTCATGAGGAAAAAATTAGTATTTCTCAAAACAACATTTATTAAGACCTTTATAAGTTGAGGTATTGTTAAATGAAGATTTATGAAAATTGCCATTTTATATTTGAGGGCACAAAGTTAAACATTAAAATTCATTATGGAAGTTTTACTGTGTGTTTTACATTATGGAAAATGTTTGCCTTATGCTGGAAGCAATCAAAGTACACATCAGTCTCTCTTGTTACCATGCCCCTTTTCATTTGCTTTCCTTAGTTGGGTGATACTGTCCTTTTTATTCACATGGAAAACTTCCTTTAACTCTCAAAACTTTTCTCAGTTAACATACTCTTTTTTTTTTTTTGTTACACCTTACATTTTGACTTTCCAACTCTGAGCTACACTACCTCATTCTGTGATCCACAGCATCTTGAGCGTGTTTCTGCCATAGCTCCTGGTCCAGTGGTAATTTATGTGTCTGACTTGTAAGCATTTCAGGTCAGGGACTATGCTCCCTTTGGTAACTACAGTGCATAGCATAGTCACAGGCACACTGCACGCACAGAATATATATGAACAATAGTCATTTCTATTCTCAATTCTTAATGCATGTCGATTTTTGAAAAGATTATAAAGATTTGGGATATTGTGTCCAACATTTTAGAAAATGAAAGGAAGTAGAAATGTATAACATCCACACTTAAAAACACAGTAAAGTAGAAATTCAATACTTCCCTAATCTTTATTTACAACCAATACAATAGTGTCACATTTATTGCGCTTAGATTCTAAAGTCAGTGGGAAGAACATATTCACACCAAAAAGAACTCCAGAACTTGTCCCAGTGAGACCACCTCACCATTATCACTTGGTCAGCCCAGCACAGCACTGCACCATGTTGCTGTTTCTTTGGTGGAACCTCACATAAAGTTGTTGACTTGAGTTTCACAGAGAATGAAAAGTATGTGTCTTCATACGTGAAACTCCCTTCTAATAGGGCGAGGTGCTCAAACTGGGAGGGGCAGAGAGGAGCTGAGACCAGCTGAAAGGACGGCAGTCTCAAATCGTATGCGCCATGTGTCAACTTGGTGCAGTTATTGATGGCAGTGACAAACAGAATCATCTGCCCTACTTAAATTGTTAGTTTCTTTACTTAGGTTTTTTTCACAAATGAACTTGACTTTAGATGTAATTACAAAAGTCGCTTTAGATTTAGAATATAGATGTTAGATTTAGATGTAATTACAAATCTAAATTTAGATTTAGAATTACAAATATAGTTGAATTTAGCTGACTTAAATATTTGCATGATGTGACTCCACAGTAAATGAATTAAAGGATTTTTTTTCTCGATTTACCCAAATAATTGTCAGAGTTTTATAGATCCTTCCAAAAACATGCACATGCAGATATGTTAAATGTATGTGCAGTAAGAAATTTTGTGTGTATTTCCATGTGTATGTACACATGCAGATTTGGGAACAAACAGATATTAAGGTTATTGGTTATGTCAGTCTAACATAATTAATGCATCCAGAAAAAATCTAAACTCACCAAAAATTAGGAAACATGTGAGTCCAGAATTGTGTGTAGGACAAAGAAATTATATAACTAATACTGTTCTGATTACATTTACTCTTAATATATTTAATTAAAGTTAACAAGTATAGCCCTGCCTATACCCACAGTATAACTCTTTTATGTTATCAGAGATAAGGAAGTTGGATAATGCAAATGAGTCATTTTATACTATAATATGGTTAACTCGAAGAATGGTCTTCCCACACATCAGGAATGACTTCCCAATTATAATAACTTTGAATCATGTTATAGCAGAAAAATCCAAGAGTCTGGCAGAAATTCATATACTCATTCATTCACTCAATAAATATTTTTGTGTGTGTCTGATATATGCCAGTCTTCAGTTTAGGAAATGGAAGTACATAGTCAACAAGGCAAATATGTTCTCAGTTCTCCTAAAGCTTGTATTTTAGTAGGAAGAAAGAGAAAATGAATAAATGAATGAATAAGATGATTTTCATTAGATATCAGTGCTATAAAAGATAAAGGAATCAGACAGAAATTGACTGGAAATGATAGTAGGGCTATATTGCTTTAGAAGGTCTATCAGTGAAGGCGTTTCTAAAAAGGTTAAATACAAGTTAAAATGTGGATAAGAGGACTCAATCATGTGACATTTTTTGGAGGACAGTGTCTGAAATAAAGGGAACAGAACTCAAAGTGAAAACACACAGAAGTGTGGGTGAACTTAGCTAGTTGGAGGAGTATAAAGATGGCCATAGTGGCAAGTGCATGATGGGAAGTGTAGTAGAAAATGACTGGAGAAAGTGCTTACGTAACTCTATCAGCCTTGGTAAAAGGCTTGAGTTTCATTCTAATCCCAAACAATAAGGGATATCCTTAAGGACTCAGAAATCATCACCAGCAGGAGCTCAGATTGGTATTGTATTATATGCTCTCAATTCTGTTTTCAGTATGTCACCTATTGTAAGCTTGTCGAGTAAGTACAGTTACTAGTGAAGAGAGCGAACTCTGAAATCAAACAGATAATAAGCTCGAATCCTGGCTTATTTCCTCACTAGCTGTGTGTTCTAGAGAAAAGACTTCACATTTCTCACCTCAATTTCCTCTGTAAAATAGATGATAATAGTACCTACCTCTTAAGGTTGTTTTAAGCATTCAGTGAGATAATTATATAAACTACACAGTACTGTGCATGGTACATGAGTGAAGTCAAATATTAATGACTTCATGATACTTAGAGCATTTGTTTAATTGATTTGGGATTACAAAGCTGTCTCTTTGGTCTTGTAATTTTTATTATTTGTTAAGCTACACAGATTTTTCATTGCCATTACAGATGCAGAATCTGTTATAAGGTAAATTCTACTTTGCATACACACAAAAGAAGATGGGTAGCTTAAATTTGCATATTTTAAAAGAGCATCACTGGGAAATATCTCCCTATAAAATCTCTGATTCAGATTAAAGATGTATCCCAGCAAAAAAACTTCAATAGTTAAAATTTACCTGTATAGATTGTATAATCCTACTTTATTCAAAGTTCTCCACTTGGTATAATTTTCCAGCATTATTTTTTTCTTCAGAGAAAGTGACCTAAAGAAGACTCAGTGTAAGAATGGAAGGCTTCTCAATGCAGAATTGCCCTTTTCCTTAGGGTGACGTATTTCTCATCTGCCTTTACTTTCCCTCTTTGTTATGCTGAGACTATGAAAGTATAATTATAATAGTAGTCAAAACATTAATAATTGCTCATGGTTTTAACATTTTGGGAGAGAGAAAGAAAAAACATTAAAATATATTTTTCAATCCTAGTCTTTAAGATTGCTCCAATATTTAAATAGAACTCATTACATAAATATTTCAGCTAATTCCATTTAAAATTACAGCAAAAAAATGTGGTTTATTTTTTATTGCCCTTTTTCCTACCATTGTCCAGTTATAGGGCCCAGATCAAAGCATCAGTTTGCTTTAGAAAACGTATATTGAAATGCATAGTTAACTACTTGGAGTCATTTGTTCCAAAATACTGCTTAACAAGAAAATTGTTCTGCTTACCGGTGTGCACTCATAATGGCAGTAAAAGGGTATCATGATGATGTTGATAAAGATGATGAGGATGCCGAGATGCTGATACCATCCATCCTCTATTACGTCCTTAGTGTGTGTTAGATACCATTACATTCTCTGTCTATGTCTCTGTCTTTTTCTTTTCCCTTAAGACATACAGACCTCATAATTTCACTTTTGAAAATGAGCAAACTGATACTGTTGAATAGCATGGCCACGGCCACTTGTGAGTGAAGAACGGAACCAAAATTCAAATCTGATTCTGACTCTAAAGTTTTCTTTTTCCTATGCTACACTACCTTTGATAAAGTAATGAAACTATTTTTTTTTTCAGGTACCTGCAAATGTCAGCCTTATTGCACTTGATTCTCATTAACATTTTAATGTTTTATATGGAAATTTAGGCTTCATAGCTGGCATTTTTATATTCCCAAGCATGATAAAATGTAAAAATTCAGCTGTTTTTGTTTTCCTTTTAAAAAGATCAGCAACCCTTGCCTGGTGTGGCTCAGTGGATTGAGTGCTGCCTGGTAAACAAAGGGTTGTGGGTTTGATTCCCAGTCCAGGGCACCTGCCTGGAATCTCCCCCTGGGTTCCCAGCAGGGGGGCGCACAAGAGGCAACCACACATTGATGTTTCTCTACCTCTCTTTCTCCCTCCCTTCCCCCCTCTAAAAAAATAAATAAATAAAATCTTTAAAAAATGACTAAAAATAAAAGGATCAGCAACAAGTTCTAACTTAGTGAATGTCCTGGTAACAATGAAAGGACTACTTACAATTTATAGTTTTGGTTTTCAGAATGGATTCTACCCATTGTATTCAGTGAACAACTTATTCTAGTATCAGATGAGCAACAAGAAATAGAAGTGTTTATGCTTTTATACATAATAGCCAAAATAGTCATGCTTAACACTTTTAGCTGGAATTAATAATTATTTAAATAAAGCTATGGTAGAATTCAAATAGTTGAGTGTATCACACTCCTGAGTTTCAGAAATAAGAACTCTTTATTAAAATAGTATTTCTGCCACAATCGCCTTGCAAATAGCCAAACATAGTAGATGTTCAATAAATGAAGACTGTTATTATTAATAAGCCCTGCAAACATGTAACATTCATGCAGGTACTGATTTGCTTGAAGAAGCAAAGTGTTCTTACAATCTCTGTTACTCACTGACATGCTCCACATTTGGTAATTTGAGCACTGTGTTACTGGCAAAGGTGGAGATGATGAGAAGGAGGAGAGCAAGGATGATAAATGTCTAAACATACTGTAATAAGTCATTTAAGTTACAGAAAGTCATTGAATGCCTCAATAACCCTATATGGTAGGTTTATTAGGTAGCACTAACTTTACCGATGAGGACACTACATCACAGGAGGTTGTAGTTTCACATGATATCTAAGCTCGTAAGTGAGGGAGGAAGACTCTGACTATAAAGTCCAATTCTTAACAACTATGGACAAGAATTTGAGAGAATTAAAAAGAATTAGATGTAAAGCACTTAGAGTCAACACCACTTAAGCATTATATCAGTCAGTACTTGTATTACTCTTGCTTAGCTATTATAATTACAACAGATAATTATATAAAAAGTTTTCATTTTGGATTTAGAGGGAACTTTTTTCTAATTTTAATTACAGATTTAAAAAAAAAAACTCCAGATATGTAAATCTGTAAATGATCTTGAAAAATATTGGTTATTTTTCTTTTTAGCCACCTTTGTTATTGAATGTTGATTTGCTTTTTATATAATCCAGAGGATATCACTTAGACTTCTAGAAGTAATCTGTATTAGTGACTTTAAAGATAAAAAGCCACAGTGGCGAAGATAAGAATACACAGTGGAAAACACCAGTTAATACCAAACATGGAGTAAAAATGAAAGACCAACATTTAAGGCATCAAAAAAAAAAAAAAGCCAAAAACTTCTTTTAGAACTGTTTCATATTTCTACCATTTCTGTTATCCTACATATTGAGTTGGAAGGTACTCACGCAGGAATTTCAGTTTTGTAGAGATTTAGGAAAAGGACTTGCAATTCTATTTTTTTCTTTTTCTATCACAGCCACTTTGTATAAAGGCAGGCATGCAAATATGTTAGGAAAGAACTCTAGGTCTTCTTGAACGTTAAGAGAGATGTCCATTTTAGCAAATGGGGAGGCACACATTTGGATAAATTTATACGTACCCCTGAAATTTAGGTGCTAGTCTGAACTGCCAGACTTTAGAATTTTCACATTCTTAATATACCAAAGTGGGTTAAAACAGCCTATTAGTATAAGGAGTATTTTTGAAACTGTTGACATTTGGCTACTGTTCTTTCATCCACTGTTCTGTAGTCTTGACAGAAACTTGGTTTAACTTGCAGAGAGAAAGTGAAAGACAGAGAAAGGTGTCTATATGAAATGCCCCGTAGAGAAGCAGAACTCCTGTAAGGCAACATTTAGGCATTGAGTGTGACACTGTATTAACCTCTTTAATGGATGTATGTAATAAAGTGACATGTAAATGGAGCACAAGGGGAGATATGACACTATATCTGGAAAAGGATAAAACAGTTGGTTGAATACTGGGCTATTATAGCAGTTTGCAAACCTTGGATAAACTCAGTCAGCGGTTGTATAATTGGTTATTCAATCCCGACCCTTGTTCACAGCTCAAAGCCAGGAACACTGAGACCTGTTGCCAATTTGAGTGAATATAGTGACTGTACTCGGCCGGGGCCTAACATTGGAGCCAGGCCTTTTCCTGTGGGCTGGTTTCCACCATGTCTGGGACTGGCTCAGTGACAGTGGGTCTTTTGTTGTGAGAGGCTGGCTGGTACTCCCCTCCTTTGCAAAATGTCTAACAGCTACACAAATATAAGAAAATAGGAAAAGGGCCTTACTGTAGCTTTTCTCTTGGTAAGTTAATGTGGAATTATTAGTTTTCCTTTCTTTTCTTTTTTTTTCCTCCCTTTTTGGGCAAAGTCTGAGTTAAGTAAATAAACTTAAAGAGTGATATAAAAGCTGGTTTTGGGGTAAGAATTGAATCTTGGTAGTCCCTGATTAGAATATGATATCTATGAAGAAATTTATAGCAATTTGATTCACAAGAAGTCCTGAGTAAGGTATTTTTTACTTTCCCTCCTTTCTCCTATCAAAGTTCATGGAGAAGATTGTTTTTACTCTATATCTCTTCCACGACAAAAGGTCTCGCATGTTTATAAATCTGTTATGTATTTTGCTTTATGAAACAAGTACCCTACCTTCTCTGCCCAAACCTACTGGATAGAGGCCAACAGACTAACCACTTACTGTTTCTAGTCTAGTAAAATTTGAGAAATAAATCAGTGAAGATTTTGATTTGAGTATGTGGTATAAAGAATGCCCAGTCTTCATACAGTGCCCAATTCATAAAGGGATCTGTAACAGGCTTGTAGTATTTGCCAGTTAGGTGCTGCTTACTGATAGGGTGACAGTTCCCAGCTGCAATCAATTATGCTCCCATTATTTCTGTTGTTTAAACAGACTGAGGAATACCAGTTCAGAGGACTTCACAAAACGCATCTAAGTTCCAAAACAAAGTAAAGAGCATGTTAAAAAAGAAAACACCGAGTACATTCTGAATGGAGAATTTTTTTTCTGAGCATATTATAATCTCTTTGCCACCTCTCTCCGTTTTCTGATTCCACCTCACACACCCGGCATTTATAAAATCACACACACAACACATAGTGTTTGATTTAATGCAGGGCTGCAATTCAATCAGGAGACTGCTGAGGTCATATAATATAAATGGCTACAGTACTTCTTGGCTCAGTTGTAGCCTTGATCTCTCAGGGCTTTTGTTTTTGTTAATTGAGTAGCCTCCTGCTGGGAGGAGCTCCTAAATATTTTGGACTATATGTCACTAAAAAGAATTTGGAGTCCAGAAGGTAGTGGGAGAAGGGGGAGGAGGTAAGTCTCACCAGCAATGGATAAAGGAAAAGGAAAGAGCTTGTTCTGAAACCATGACAGGACAAAGGAAAAAGAAGCAAATTGTTTTTGAATAGAAAATTAATCATTGAAAGGGACTGGCTATTGTGAGGCAAACATAAAAATAGAGGGAGCATTTAACTTGAAATATATGAGGAAAAGCGTTATAGAAACTCCAACAGAGGCCTTTAATGGAAAATACACCCGGCCATCTCATTATAAGTGCATCCCTGGGAGCCAAGTGTTATGAGCATTAGTAAGGAGGTGGTATTTTTTAAAAAATTGATTATAATCAAGCTTAATGTATTTGAGGCTTAATAAAAGTATTGTGTAGAGGTAGTGAGTATCATGGCATAATAGAGACCTCTTAGTATTGGATCGTTCATAAGTATTGTATTTCATAATGTTGATTGCTGGAGGCCTGTACTTCCTGATGGGTAAATAGGAACTTGAATTGGTAAAGAGAAGATCACAGAATTATAGGCTGGCCCTATTAACCTCAGAAAATATAATTCAACGTATATCTTATCATCTTAATCTCCCAAATATTTGCCTAGATTATACTATAACACAATGTTGTATATAACAAACAGATGTCTCCCCTAGGTCACTATTTGTAATTTAGTAAATTGTAGGTGTCCAACTGGAGAGCCTAGAGATGCTGGTGGAGAATGAATGCTTGAGATGCCTCATTAATTTAATGTAGGTAAGAGGCTGGTGGCTTAAAGGATTTGGTGGCAGTCCCATAGAGAACTATTTAAATGCAATTCAAATAGTGTGGAAGAAACTTTTTTTTTCTATTATTTTTCCCCTTCACGCTGTGAACCCTCACTGATCATTATTTTTCAGGCACTTCAAGTGTCACAACAAAACCAGAAATGCGGAGATATGTATGAAAACAAGCATTTCAATTAAACTCAAATCAAGTATCTTTTAAAGGTGTTGGTTTTTAGTTTTTACACAGCTTTGTTTGGCAGAGTAGTCCTCACATGTTTTGAGATTTGGCTTTGCTGCTTTATAATTTTGAGGGTGCTGTGTTGTAAGCTTGGAACAATTTGCTGAGCAGAAAAGAGAGAAAAATAAATAAGTTAGGTTTTACATGTAGAATTAGGGCCTAAGAAAATAAAGTGACACCTACTATATAATAGGAAAACCTGTTAGATTATGTATCTAATGTAATTAATAAACTTGGAAATTTCCCTATAAACGATTTAACCACCTCATTAAACAAGTAATGTCTCTATTGTTCTTTGGTAGCTGCCTAGGGAGAGTGCTGTTTACCTCTCTCCCTTTAGAAATGGAACTCTTTAATTTTTAACTTCATAAACATACATGTTAAGTAGATAATGCATTTATTAAAGATCAATTTTGTTGATTACAAATTTATTGCAATGATTTACAAGTTGAGTTTACTCTTTTCTTTTTTTTTGCAATAAATTTTTCACCTTTAGCAAGTAAGATTGTAGGTAGCTGCCCTACTTGGAATGACCTCTTGGGAATGCTTGTAATTTAACTGAAGATTCAACTCTTTATTAGAATACTTTAATTTATAAGAATGATTAAACATATGTTTCTAACATACCATAGTTGTTAACAATGTCTTATCTGTGTCTTTTCCCTGAGAGAAGTATGAGATTTTATGAAGTAGTTGAGGTCCGGGGAGCCGTTTTGGAACCTTCAGCACTTATCCTGGTGTTCACTTAGGGTGGAAGCCCTAATGTCCTGTGACAGAGAAGCCTGTGGGGCTTCAACGTACTCTGCACCTTTTGTGAGAACTGAGAGAGTAGGTCCCTGGGGGTTCTCACATGCCTCAGGGAAAAGTTGCAGAGGTGTAAACACTTTTGAATTTTCAGCATGTGGAACACAGAGCTTTGCGGCTTTTGATAGAACATCCCCAAGTTTGTGTATGCTTGCTCTCTGACCCCCAGGTCAGAGGATTGGGTCGTCTGTCCTTTTACTAGATGCCCATTCTTGGTTGTAAAAAACGATCGATATTTTAATATTTAACTGCTAATATTTTATTGTACTCCCTCCAAATCCCTAAGCTATTTTAGATATGCTTTATATTTTTCACATTTGTTTATCCTTTTAAATCAGTGAATCAAGGAAAAAACTTGGGATGCATGTCATAGTGTGGTGAACATCCCTTCCCACCCAAGTCACTTTTTTTCCTCAGATACATTTGTAATAAGTGAGTTCATATTGTATTTAAATATTATATTAATTTTACTAAGTATATGTGAATGAGAAAGATTTATGTGACATATGTATATATATACATATACATAATTGACTACATAAATGAGAGTGAAATTGTTCAATAATTACCTCTGGAAAGCGAAGCACAGGAAAAAAAAAGGAATTTTCCACAGATCTCTCTTTTTGGCTCTTCCTTCTGTCCCTGAATAATTCTTTATCCTTCCTTCCAAATGTCGGTGTATCATGTTTGCTTCTCAGTTACTAGATGTGAGACATAATTCCATAGATATTACTAACTGATGTTTTTAAGAATATAGAAAAAGTAAGAACCAAAAGGTTGCAATGCTATGTGATAATTATATTCAAGGTATAGATTATTTTATTTTCTAGCATTAATGCCCTTCCTGAGATTAGTAATTTGTTGTCCTGCCATTCCTTTAAATGAATAATGAGGGTATTATCCCATTAATTTTTCTCAGATCTACCAAATTACTTGTAACATTAATTCATCATTTTTTCCACCTCACTTCTACAGCATTTAGAGAGAATGTCCTGTCATTTGTCTGCATCCCAGGAGTCTCTCTTTTCTGTTTGCCCATACATAAACGTATGTACCTCTCCTATGCATGTGGCACATTATTTTGAAAAATATAAATGTATATCTAGCATTATCCGTGCTCCCTTATTTGAGACTTTTGAAGAAAATTTTTATTTACAATACTCCAGTAGTAATTTGTCATTTCTTCCCTTATAATAAATAAAATATATATGAGTTTCTAGTAGTTCATTACAGCATTTTACTGTGACTTTTTAAAATTGGATATGCTGTATTTCACTGAGTTGTAAAATAGGAAAGTGTTGGTATGTATTTGAAATATTTTTAGTTGATAATGGTTAAATTATCATGTAAGTGACACTATGATGTTTGTAAAATTATTTTACCATTGTAAGAATTCAGTCAATTTTACTTTAGGTCTTAGTTACTTGGACACGTTTTCAACTCACATTTCTAAAGATTTAATAGAATGTTTTTATCCATATGTTTATATCCTGAATCAGTGTTTGTTCAACTAAAAAATTACCTTATGTCTTGGAAAAGTATAGATTCCTGGGACCTAAAGAGCCAGACTCTCCTGTGGAAATTTGTGTTTTAAGAAAGCTTCCCTATTACTATGAGCTCTAAGTAGTTTGTCCACTTTTGTTTTGCTCTTGTTCATATACCCAATGCCAAGAAAAAATGTCTTTTCTTTTAACTTTATATTGTGAGCATGATTTAATTCATACTATTTTTCTAACCACAGACAAGATAATAAATTTGTCCCATTTTTGGAAATTATTGCCTAGTAGAATATTTTTATAACATGTTTGATTGATAAACAGAAGACTATTTTGGAGTTCTTTATGGCCATACTATGATAGTAGTTTTAGAAACAATCCATCAAAATATTTATTTACTATAATAATCCAAATAACGCATTGTTCTCTTTACTTTTACTTCAACAAAGGAAACAATAGGAGAGCAATTCAATGACACTAATAATTTGAGTTGAAGGTTTAGTGTCTGGCCACTGTTAGTGTACCCGTCCTCCCCAGGAGATGGTGAATTACTTGAAGTGCGTTGGATATGTCTTAGTGCCTATCACAGTGCCACAGTAGCTGCTTAATAGATAATTGTTAGATAAATGTACAAATAAATAGAATCTGATGACTCCCAATCTTGTGTGCTGCATACATGTATATAAATGGTACAAAATAAAGAAAATGAGAGTATCTATACATGATACCAGAAGAAAAGATAGTACAATAGTTTTGTATGTTCATTGAGTTCAGAAATTAAATGAGTATACCAATAGATTGTACATGCCTAATTTTATACCCACTGCCTTTGACCTTGAGAGTTGTAAGTCTGGTGGTACAGAAAAAGTGCAAACTATTCTTTTTTCTATTTATCTAGATATTTTTTCTTTTTTGTTTCCTTCTTTTTAATTTTTTTTTACTTTTCTTTCTTAAATGAAAATGCATTTTAAAGGGAACTCTTATAGGTTCTTTTCTTACTGTTCTACATTTTGGGGATCACAGCATATTATAGCTAACACAAGATTATAGATTTCATTTTTGACCAGATTTTGTCTAAGCTTGTGAATATTAAATGTCTTTTTGCCAAAAAAAAAACTATTGTATTTCCTCATCTAAAATTACTCTTAAAATGACATGATCCAAAAATCCATGAAAGGTTATGAGAAATATAACAAGTTGTTAAAGCAGATGGACTACTTTGGTTGAGAAGGATATGCACAAATTTAGATATATGATTTTAAGCAAATCAGAGGATACTTTTCTTAATTTTAAAATCTGATGTTATGTACTAAGCATAAAAATATAATCTTATCAGTAGCTTTTCAGCTCAACTGTTCAACTACCTGCATATCACAATCTCTGATTTATCATATGAATCATGTCAGTTTTTATTGTTCATATCTTTTCAGGCATCTGGCAAGTTGAGATTGCGATTTGTTTTCACATATGTTGTGATAGAGAAGATTCAGGATGTGTAGTGGTTTAGCATCAGGCTGCATGCGCTTTAATTCTCACTTCCAGTGGTAAAACATTCTGTCATATTTTTAAAGTATTGGAATTCTTATTCTAATGTATGTTAAATGGTTTTCTATTTCTATGCTTTTTGTATCTTCTTTATCATCTCCACTACTCACTTTTACAATTTTAAACAACATAAAAACTCTACAAATATGATCATTAAGTTTTGTTTTCAGCATGGCCTAGATATCTAAATTAAGTGGATGATTATATGTATACACTTTTTTAAGAAAGATAATTGCTTCATTTATAATTCAAATACATATTTAGGTATTTTTTATTAAATATATTATTAGATATAATATAATTTGCTTAAAACTATGCAGTCTCATCTTCACTAAGCTATAATATGTTCAAGCTATCTTAAACTTTTCTTATTTGTTTATATATTTTTGTTTGTATATTAGAACTGTTAAAAATATGCCTGCTTCTCAAATGCCTTTTGCTATCATTTAGTTCTTATAGATTATCTTCTATTTTTCTTTCTTGCTCGATCTCACATATGTATTGTTGAGAAAATACTATTTCAAATAAACTACATGGAAAATAACAGATTTATTACAATTGAAGTTGGTTATTTGATGTATGAAATAGTAAAAATAGTTGTGAAAATCTCTTATGAGAAATATTTTCATTTTCACTTTCGTGTGTTGACTGTTACTGATACATCATGATCTTATTTCTCCCAACTGTCTTTCTATCAAATTGCTTCTGCTTTTATATTCCATCCCTCTTGCCTTACTCATCCCTTTGCTTCCTCCTACTCTCCACTCTCATCCTTTGCATTGTAACTAATGGCAAGAACTTAATTCACATTTCCCCACCCAGCCTTTGCTAACATCATAAATTATTCGGATACAAATGGACAGTATTCATTAGCTGTGCACTTTACTGAAAGATCTTTACACAGGAGTGCTGCATGCTCCCATTTTTATTAAAAGTTAAAATGCTTTTGCTGTCATGGGGGTTGGGGTGAGTTAGCGATGATAGAGGACAGGGCTACAATGCTAATAAATAAAAATAATAACTATTACCGTTGGCTGAGTGACCCTGGGAAAAATGCACTACAAAGCTATTTGTTGTTCCCTCTCACTTGTCAACAGCACTGACTTAAAAGCTTTAGCCATTGTTGAGGACCTAATAAAACCTTTGGAAAGTTAGAAAGACAACTGTCAAAAAAAAATCTCAGAGATTAGTTGAGTGTTTTTTGTATGTCTGTGATGTTTTGAAACAATTCATACATTAACCTAATGGAAGTGACAAATTTCCTTGTCCCTCATACTGCTACATCTCTTTCTGTATCATCTTTGTTGACTTGAAACTGAAAAATTCATAAGAATCACAGATAATAAATGAAATAAGGATTGTGGATCATTATCATGAAAATGTATATAGAGACAGCTATCACTCTTTGATGAGGCTTTTGATTTCTAGGTAGTTTAGTGATGGGCAAAGTGAAGCATATACACACATATACATATGTATACATATGTGTATATTTCTTTCATTTGATTTGTGAAGTAGTTTTCTAGGGTTGTTCTGTATTAAGTTGTACTTGTAATATTTATCAAAGTTTTTGAGTGTTATTGTGTACCTAGCACTGTTTTAAGCACTTTACATAAATTAGCTCCTTCAATTCTTTTGACAGTTGTATGAGATAAATGCAGTTACTATTCTCTGTACAAATAAGTACATTGAAGCAGAGAGGTTAAATTACTTGCCAAAGGTCACAAAACTAGGAGTAAGTGATGGAGACAAGTCGTATGACATCAAATTGTTATTTTTATATTTGGTAGCAAAGCATGAAAGATTTTGTATGTGAGAATAACTGTATACAATTACTTTCTGAAATGCTGCCCTCAAATTATTTGTTATTTTTGCTGGAATCTAATATTTGAAACAAAAACAAACCAAAGTGTTGTAGTCAATGCAAGAAAATGCACTTCTTTTCTGAGTAATGGAGTGGATAAAACTCTGAGAGTTTCATAAGTCTATCTTTTCATGGGAATTTTTGTGTGTAAAGCATAGAGCCATCTTGTGAAGAGTGCTCCTAAGGTTACTCAAGGTTATTGTATGCAGCAATTATACCATATTGATTGTGGCATATTTAGTCATGTGCTGTACTTCTCAAATGTGATAAAAGATTGGATATAATTGACTAGGGTCTTAGTAGTTTCAGTTTTTGCAAGAAGAAAATTTAAGCCTTGAGTAATGATTTAGATATTACAGTATTCCAAAACTGTAGCTCATATTAAAAATTTCAAAACTTGCATCAGCAGGCCAGACAACTTTTTGTTTCTGGCACTACTGATTGTAAAGTATTTCTAGACTTTAATTCATTTTAGGATAAGCACAGATAAAAATGAGGCTTATTGAAATCCTAATGCTTTGGAATTTCAGATGTGTTTCTGTTGTGTGTTGTGGTATGTGTTATTTTTTAACATTTCCTAGAAGAACTTGACATTTCCAGTGGCAGACTAGCTGCAGTGCTTGGCTAATGGGACTGTTCCAAGGCCTTCTGGTCTTCATTGCACAAATAACTTTCCAGATATGCAAAAGTTTTATACTGCTTCCATTGCATTGTTTAATATTTGTCCCCAAATGTTTTCCAGACATGCAGCTATTGTCAGCATGATCTGAACTGTTACTGATACGTGAATTCCAGATTTGGCTCAATCGTTCTCTCAGTAATAATTTTAGTTATTTAATGATTAAATATCGACCTGTTGAATTGTAATGAGCTTTTTGAAGAAAAATATATTTGGCCAAGTGCACTAACTTGCATTTATATTTCAGTTTTATGGGGGCCATCAAAAGAAAGCTTCTAAGGAGTGGTCTGGATCCCTAATCTCTGTTAGAATAGGTGATGTTAACTTGATGAGTCGACATTCAACATTCGCGTTAACATTACCTAATTCTAACAGAGGCTAGGGATCAAGACCACCTATCATATAACTATTGTCTAAAACTAGATGAGATGACTAAAACTAGACTAACATTTCATGTTTTTAAATTTTGATTCTTTATTAAAAGAACTTGTGCATAGTACATTGAAAAGGGCACTGAATTAGGAGTTAGGCTTCTCATGTTCTGCCTTTATCATTAATTAAGTTAGTGATCTTGGGCACGTTTTAACCTCAATTTACAATTTTCAGTCTGTAAAATGAAGAATTTGATCTAAACCACATATTAACAAATCGTATCAAATAAAGCAGTCATCTCTTAACACTAATTTGCTTGGGCAAATATTTAAATAATACTATATAATACATTACTCAAAAGACTGACAGTCAGCACATAAGAAGATCTAAATCTTGTAGAAACAAATGTAAATATGTTTAAAGTTAATTAGATTTACATGGTAATGGAACGCTTATTTTGTATGTCAGTTTTAAGTAACCAAACAATATATGTTCTATTTATGTCCAGTATATCTTAGTGAATTACTTTTATGAAATGCTTATCTAAATGATATCTAAATATCTTCCCATATTTAAAATTCTGATTCTACCACATGAACAATCTACATACGTTTTTTACTTGTTTGACTCCAAAGCAGCTATTGCTAGATTCCGAAGTTCAGCTCTAGCATTTTTCCTTTCAAAAGAAGACTCCCATTCCTAAATGTGCACGCTATCACATGTCAGAAATAACACAGCTTAGGCTAAGCTACAAAATTAAAATATAAACAGTGGTAGATTTGGTATGACCTAACTCCTGGGACTTTGTTTAAAAAGTCAAATATTACACATACATATTTTTGGCTTGTTTGATTTTTCAATGAGCTCTGCCACTGCAGCTCAAGGGAGATTAAGGGGGAAAACCTACACAAACACAAAGCAAAAACCTGAGCTTGTGTGTAAAGCTACTGCACTGGAGCGAATGTGGTTTAATTCTTGGCACTGGCAGCGTGTTGGAGAATTACAATATGTTGGCATGAGTCTCTAGGTCTCATTGTTCCAGATGAGGGAGTCAGTCTTAAGAGTGGTTGGCACTGAAGGGAAAAAGGAGTGAGAGTTATAGGGAATGAACAGGCCCTAAAGAGGCAGGATGCTGCTGTAACAATGGCTGGCACAGTTGGGGGGGACATTCGCTGGTGGGGATCGCTATAGTATAGTCATTGATGTGAAGAAGCATATGTGAGCAAAAGAGGCAAGGTTAAGAAGGGAAGGCAAGCAAGCATATCAAAAGGGTCCAGTTGGCAAAAAGGGACAAAAGTAAACCAATTAGAGTCATCTTAATATTAATATGCTGATAAGGATATCTTTCATGTCTCTCCAATTTATCTCATAGTTTATTTCTTAACATTTATTTTATTTTCTCTTTTAAAGTATATACAAAATTTGCCTTTCCTTTAAAGAGACAGATCCTTGAATTAAGAGTACCTGGTTTTGTATTTCATTTGTTCTTCTTTCTGCCCAGGCAATGTCAGACAAAGTATCATTTTGAGCCTTAATTTTCTCATATGAAAAATGGATATAACAATAATGTATACCATTGACAAAATTTTTATTTGCATCTGAAATCATTCTACAGATGAAATGCTAGGCAAATAATAACTATTATTATTCTTCACATTTATTTTAATATAGGAAGCTGTAATTTTTATTTTCACATTAACTGTGATACTCTCCTACTTGGGAGAAGTATATCTATGGAAAATCTTTAAACATTTTTTCAGTTAACCCCAGGGCAGATGGCTTACTTAGTGGGAGCATCCTCCCATATACCTTAAAAAGTTGTGGGTTTGATTTGTGGTTATGTATGGGTGAAACCAGTCAATGTTTCTCTCTCTCTCTCTCTCTCTCTGTCTCTCTCTCTCTCTCTCTCTCAACATATCCTCAGGTGAGGTCTAAAAATATTTTCTCAATTAAAATTATGATATAACTTAACATGAAAATAATGGGTAATACAGAATTTGAACATTTGGAAATAATTAATCACACAAACATTCCTTACCCATAGTAATATGAAATGGACTTTGATATGTATTTATAAAAACACATTATATTTTAGAAAATGGAATATTTAATAGGTAATTACTATCTCTTTTATTCCATAAGACTGAAGCAGAACTTACATATTATTTTTTTCAAATTGTTTAAAGTTTTACTTTACTTATATTCATACATTCATAAACAATGTATTATAAATTTGAGATTTTGACATTTGATCCTTTGCATTTATAATTATGAATGTTCTATAGTCTTTGCCATTTTTAGAGAGATTTCAATCATTCGTACCTGTCTATCCATTGTGCTGACTGTTGTGAGATCATTTCTTGCTACTCCTTCATGAACTACATGGAAAGAAGTTGAAACAGTAGCTGATAGAATACCAGGTGTGGATTTGTGTAAAACACTTTGTTTTACAGTAATTTGGATAGAGAGGTGAAGTGAGTAAAATAATGTACTTTTGGTCCCTCCGAGCTAGCCTGGGAGAAAGTCTTGGTGAGAACCCAGACTGTTTGACTTATAGACCAATAATCTTTCCACTACATGAATGCATTTTCATTTCATTGTATATTGCTGCCAAATGGTCACAGGTTTTCCTTAAATTGCCCAAAATTCTAAAGTGCAAAGTCATATTGTGGGGCTGTATCCTGCACATAAAGAGAACTGTAAGAAATCTTGGCTTTTAATCCCACCACCATACTGCTCATAGGTACATGTCACCAGGGAATTCAATTATTCTTTCAAGTTTTTACTTCACCCATCCAATGGAGTTCATGATTTGGGGGCCGAGAAACTTCCCGCATGCCCCTTTAGTTCTTCTGGCTGTTTGAATAATTCAAATTCCATACAGCAGATTAACAGGAGACAAATCTAATTTTAATATATGTGCAGAGGAAATTCACGTAGCATGAAAATTCCAAAGACCGTGGGGAAAAAATGAGGCTTATATGTCATTTGGGACTAAGGAGGGGAAGGTAGGCAATCACAGGTGGATGAGAAAGAGCAAACATTTGGTAAAAACAAATTCTTGCAGGGCCACGTAGACACAGTGGGACACAGAGGGGAATCCAGTGAACAGATTTTCGCGTGAATCCTCCCCATCTGCCGCACTTATCGTATGTGCTAAGGTGAATATGCTGAAGTGCCCTTCCTGAAGCAGGTTTTTCTATCTTAATCTTTTTAGGCAGGTAAGAGGAAGTTGAAAAAAAAGACAAATACTCTTCTTGACTTTGTTGGGCTTTAATTGTTTTCAGCGGGAAGTAATCTGCCAGCTAGGGTGGCACTCTCTTCAATTCCCACAGTAACACTAGTTTCCACATACTGTCCACGCTTGTTTTGCCGATGAAGTGAAGACGTGTGTGTGCTAGAAAGAGCAAAGGCTTTGAGATTCAGTAGTTTGAACTAACTTTGTATTGAACTATCATGAATAGTTCCCGAAAGTTTGGTTTCTTATATAGTAAAACGGATTTATAAAAATCTAATTCAGAAAATTACTGTGAGAAGTTGAAGATGCCACATGCGGAGAACCTGGTATACCGCTTAGCATTTAGCCCTCCAAATAGTATCTCTCTTCAGGATTTCATTGTTATCAAGGGAGTTAGGAATTTGTAGGGAACAAAAAAACAAAACAGTTCAAGACTCAAGTCCTTCTCTTGTTTTTAAACCTGTAAAGTGGATATAACAGCACAACCCGAGTCTTCAGGTGTTTGCTGTGATTAAATGAGAAAATACAGGTAAAGGCATCTAGCATGGGTCCTGACACATAGGCTGCTCAGTAAATGTTTACTGAATCTGCATTTAAAGCTTACACCTCATCCAAATTGCAAATATCAGTGTCTCTATTCAGCTGCAGACATGACAACCCCGAGTAAGATATGTTTCTGATTTTGCATCTTTCAAATTACTTGGTCTCAAAGAAGTTATTCATTTTTTCTGTAGTCTACGTTAAAAGGCAGGTACTTGAAAAAAGTGGCTCTGTATATGAGCCTTCTATCTTTATGTAAGTTAATAAAGAGGCCAGGAATGTTCTGCAGGTTTCAGAATTCTGGTGGCTGTTTCTTTAACTCTGCAACTTAGACAGAAGACTTCTGTTTCTTTATGAGCACACTACAGTGAATATTTTGTCTAGCTGCAGGGGAAAAGCTTTGTCATGGACTTTGCAGACAATAGCCTTAAAAGTAAAATGGTCTGCTTTTGATGCCCGGAGGTTCAGGGGCCTATTGTTAGTGCACAATGGATTTCTATTGCTGCATTCCTGCTTTGCAAAGGTTTGTTAGCTTTTAATGACTGACAGTACTCTATTGCAAATACCATATTGGCTGTGCCCTGTTTACACGCTTCTCAAGAATTTTTGTAAAGTGCTAGAAAAAAGAAACAGTGGTGTTTGTTTGACCTACTCTGATAAGGTTTAAAAAAATAATTTCACTCATGAAGTGTGCACTGGGAATGTAGAGACATTGGAAATCCTTGCAGAAGTGTTTAAAGTTACCTTTAAAGCTTAAATAAACAGAAATATTGATAACAGTAAGAATATATTTAATTCATTTTATTGCTTCTGTAATTGCCATTACCATTTTTAAAACAATATGGTATGAAAAGGGATATTTTAAGAAAAAAGTAAATTGTTTAAGATGTTTTCCCTAAATGTGAAAAATGGAAATATGTATTTTGTTACAAAGGAAAACATACATTTCATACATTCTATAGGTAAACGTGCACACAGTAGTGGCGATGTATATAATTTTCACCATCCGTACAGACTATGTAAAGCAGTAATCAGAGTCTTTTCACCATTTTATTTTCCACAAGCTTTTGACATCGGAAAACAAAACATCCCATATTGTTACAGTTACTCCGAGGAAAATTTCACCTTCACTTTGTTGAGAGCTCCACACAGGCTTTGAGATTCTGATAGCGGATGGCAGCAAGATCACGACCTTAGGAAGAGTAGATAGCATTAGCTAAAGATGAGGATGAAGGGGCCTTACAATGCATTTGATGTGGGGAAAATTAACCAGTTTCTAATAATCTTATGGTCTCTAGGCCAGACGGTCCCTTTGATAAGTTAACATGTACTCCCTTTATGCTCCTAGTAGGGGGTAGACAAATGTCTGCACAAACACAAATACACATAAACACCAGTGGGGAGAATGGCAGTGTACGTCTCAGATCTAGATAATAAGTGTGGGCATTGTTATTTAGATGGAGCATACTGGGACACTTATCTTTTAGTACACTCCATTTTCTAACTGAATGCAGTGCTAATCGTGGGATTGAAAGCCATTGTAATTGTGTACCCATCTAAATGCTGACAAGAATATACAATTACATTGTTTGGAACAGAGTTTAATGTTTGGGGGTTTTATTAGCATTTATATTTACTTATACATTAAATTCCAGACACAAAAGAAGAGGTCACAACTGTGTGATGTATAGAAACAAATATCAGACTACAGCATAACTTGGCTCTCTAAAATATGTGTGCCCGGTCCCAGTGCAGGGCATTTTAAAAAGAGTGTGACACAAATCTGAAATAAGCAAATAATAGGTTTCCATTATAGGCATTACTCACTTCTCTAGATTTTGCAATCTTTGTAAAGCTTCTTTTGTACCAACTTTTTTTTTTTTTTAATGTTCACGGCAAATCTTTCCACAGTGTGCTTACCACCACATGATGTTAAACACATATTATAAAGTGGATGTAATTGTAAACACACAGAGGGATATAATTACATGTAGCAGATTTAAGAGCTAATTCTTTGCCTTTTTTTTACTCTGCATTTTATCAACATAATTATTTTTTGACTGCAGACTAACACCCTGAAATTGACAAGCATCCATTATAGCAGGAATTTATTCACCAAATTGAAAAACAATGAACTGCAGGCTTATATGTACCCATTGTCATAAAGAATTAGAACCGCTTTGTTCTGCAAAAAGAAAAAGCTAATGATTTTGAAACAGCAAGTGACAAAACACTCTTTTTTTCCCTCCCCTGTTATCAGTTTGTTGATGAAGTCATTATGAACTGGGGCTGGGATTGGGATGGCCTTATTTTTAGCAGATAGACTTTTTAAAAAAAAACAACAACTTTAATTGATTTTAGAGAGATAGAGAGAGGCAGGGGTTCAGAGTGAGAGAGAAAAAAAAAAGAGAAACATTGATTTGTTCTTCCACTTATTTATGCATTCATTGGTTGATTCTTGTGTGTGCCCTGACTGGGGATGGAACCTGCAACATAGGTGTATCAGGATGACCCTCCAACCAACTGAGCTCCCCCAACCAGGGTCTAGCAGCTAGACTTTTGATGAGCTCCATTGTAAAGATAGTCATGTTGATTGCTTACATGTTTTTCTTCTTTACTTAGAAACCCCCAGTATTGAGAAGCTACTATCAAAGGACTGGAAAGACAAGCTTCTTGCAATGGGATCAGGGAACTTTGGTGAAATAAAAGGTAATGTGTTTGTAATTATTTTGATCCAAAACGTATCAAAATGAGGTTAATATTTAGAAATATAAATGGTAATAAAGTACTTCTGCTCCCACCCCATTCTGCCTCATGCATTCACTGTCTTCAGTGTTTCTTCTTTCTACCTTGAAAGTGGATGTATCAGGGTTCTTATTTTTTCCCTGTTTGTAACTTATGGGATAGTGGTGTGTTTTAATAGAATGAACTCACTGTATTTTTAGCAGGCTTTGAGATTCATATTTTTAAAAAATTAGTGATATACTTTTTAAGTAGGAATGTACCTAAAGTTTTAAAAACTGCATGTTAGAAGTTGATTTCATACATGCCACATATTAGAAATATGGATGTACATAATCTACATTTAAAATCAGAATGATGAATGAGGAAAGCTTAAAACAAGATTGCTTCATACTAATAAGGGCAACACTTTTGTTTTTGTTTTTTGAGTCAGAAATTACAGACAAATAACAGAAAAATTCTATATGGATTTTGGACAATCCTGAATGTTCATATCTTAATAAACTTATCCTAATAACAAAGGGAGAAGATTAAATTTCCCATAAAAATATGGTCAAACAATCCTTTCAAATTAATTTGAAAGTATGTTTTCTTAGATCACAGTAGGCAATCTATAGTTTTCTATTTGTTGCTAATAGCACAGTTTCAATTCTGAGTTCTGAAGGATATGTTTTTAGAAAAAACTTATCAATGTTAAAATATTGCTATATATTCCTCTGTATATTTTGTGATAGGGACTGAATATCTATTCAAAATATCACCAGATTTATATTGGTTGGTACACAAGCACAAGTATGTGTGTGTGACTTCTTTGCACATGTGTGCATGTGTGTGCATGCTCCCCATGAGAGAGGTCATTGTCTCTCTAAAGTCTCATGTAAGAGCATCCTGGAGGAAGGCGAAGCATAGACTGGGCTTCAAAAATGTCTGGCCTACGTGCCACTAACATCATAATAATCTGAAACTTCCAGAAAATATTTGACTGAGTAGTTCACTTTTCATCAATATATTTGGAGTTCACCTATCTTCAGGCTACTATTAGATATGAATGGGAGGTGAGAGAATGAATAGGTGCTAATCAACCAAACCTGTACTGGAATCCAATTTAAACAAATTGTAATATTCCTAAAAGGACTTGAAGACAAAGTTGAAAGAGAACAAAGAAGTTTTTACTGAGGCAGCATATGTTTTATACTATTTTGTTGGATGTTAACCCATTTGCACCTGAGATAAAGGATGTATTATTCTCCGAGGTTCTGTGTTCTCCTCCGACCCAGGTAATGACTGGACATAGAGCCGGTCCCAAACCTTGTGATCTCTTGCACTGGAGGACACACATGTCTCCCTCCCTTGTTTTCCTCACAAGTCAGACTTAAAAGCAGCAAAAGCAGTGATGATAAGCTTAGAGGAAAGAAGCTCAGCTGTCCTTTCAGGTTTGCCTGTGGGGTTAGTTCAGGAAGCTGTAATGCAATCACAAAAGAAGTTTCTGTCTTTAATTTTGAGTTTTTTAAGCTTCACATTCGGAGCACAAGTTTGGTTATTGTGCTCTGGTTCTGTTCAAAATGCTGTTTTCTGATGCACTTTAAAAGCAACTGTAGATCTTTCTTCTGTTGGGGGCATGGTTATTAGGTGATCGGATCGGGTTTGGCAGAAGACTGGGAAAACCGCGCTGGGCTGCTTTCCCTGCTGACTGCCCGTGACAGTTGCAATTACTATCCATTGTTCCTAGGTGGCTAGAAAGTGGAGAGGATACAATTGTGGGTTGCCCTCTGGGGGTAAATAAATTTTACTTAATGGTTCATGGGGGGTCAGACTCCCGATGATTATGTAGGGCCCAGGAATGTGGTTTTCATGCCACCTCAGAAGTTGGACAAGAACAATGGCTTAGCTGTTCGGCAGCTGCTTTTTTATGAGGCAAAAAAAGGTGTAAGTCTCATGGACTCGGTTGGGGTAGGGAAGGATAAGTATGAGCTTTTTTCATCTGAAAATATGAATGTATTCCATTATTAGATAATTTAATAATGATACCTTAGAATATTTATTGGAATAGAATCTTTGCTTATATTAGGATGTGTATTCCCTCTATGGTATTTACCAAGTCTTCTTGTGGATTGAAACTTTTCTCCAACATTTATGCTGACTGATTTTCATTTGACTTTTAATTAGTTCCAGGAAAATTGCAAGTGGGTGAATGAATGTGTGTGTTTGTGTGTATGCATACACACTCCAGCACGCACCTATTCTTGAGCATCTAAGACTACAGCCAAGCAAGTCCAGAGCTCAGATCCTAAGTGCTGGCTTCCAGTTGCTGCGAGTGAGTTACTTTCAGGGTGTGCAGACAAAGATTATAGTGACAGCTCAGCAGAGTTCAAAGACATGTTTCTTACTATTGAAAAAGTAAAAATGCTCATTTTTTTAAAGTAGGAAAAATAAATAGTATTTGGTTTGGATAGTTCAGCTATCAATAATAAATTGTTGTCATACCTGCTTAAACTCAATCTCACTTTTTAAGAAACAATGTGAGTCTATAAAGGTCACCACTTTTAAAAGCATAAAATTATTTTTCAGGTTAGATTATGTTGTCTGTAAGAATGTATACTATTTTATGGTCTGGTACTTTGGAAGTGTGAAGTAATTAGATTTTAAAGTTACATTAGAAACAATCCTTTAAAAAAACACAGAAAAAGGACCCTAGATCTAGTTTTGCAGTTTGACTACAAAGTTCTACAGACAGCAAATAGTCCATCTGTCTAACAAACTGATTAGCTGCCTGAAAACAAAAAGTTATTTCTTCTCTTATCAGCCATATAGTGGAACTGGCCAGTTTACAGTGTTTTTTTGCTTTTATCTAAAGGTCCTATGAAATAAAGAAAGACCTTTTATAGCCTCATAGTTACTGAAGGGGGGAAAATCAAGGCCCACATTCCAGATGACAGCCAATTGTGTCACACATTGTTTCAGTGACCAGGGAGGTCATTGCGTTGGCACTTCACCTGAGAACAGTATCTGAGGATCCATGGTGGCTTTGACAAATCTAAACAGGTCTTTTGTTTTTCAATAACATCATTGCAAGTTTGTATTTTTACTGACTTAAATTTAGTTGTAGAATTATAACAAAAATATCTGCATGCAAAGTTCTCTCACATAGTATTTCTGTTTGGTGAGGGTATAAAAGAAGGGCATTGTTGGAGAGGTTTTCTGGCCAGGCTACTCAGAAATGCCTAGATCAGGTTCTCTACCTGCCTTCTGTAGAGCCTAGTTTTCTTTCCCATCAGTTTCCCTCCTAGATTCTTCTCCTCCTGCTCAGAATGCATTAACTCAGGCAGGCAGCATGTGGTATCTGGTGTTAAGGAAAATGCCAGCTGAAGTTAAGATAGTAAAAAATTGTCTGTTTTTGATAATTCTGTTCTTTCTAGAAGTTGGGACCAAAAGGCAAACACCACACAGTTCTATAATGCCAGTAATGAAGGGATTCAAGGAAATAATCCATTCAGCAGTACTATGGCCTTTCAGAGCTCATGAATTAAAGACATCCTAGGTGGATTCAACATGTGGATTAAAGTAGATCCTCTCTTAACATTTTGACATAACATTTTGAGATAAAAGAGAGATATTGATTCACTGTGTGGCTTGAAAGAGATAATGCTGTTTAAATACATTAAACAATTTGAAAGCAAGCAGATCCGGGATAAGAATCGGATCCCAAGTAATAAATCTGAGGGGAAGGGGTCTGCCTTTCTCTCTTGTTGGGTAAGCATTCCACTAAAAGAAACTTTAGTCATAAATTTAGGCTAACTTAAGTTAGTCTATTCACTCACTGTATTTTCAGTTAATCCAACAAATATTGCTATCTGGATGGATCCGAATTTGACTGACTGATTGATTATCTCTTTCATTTAAATGTAAAGTCTATAAAGCAGATTTTTCATCAGGCCTGTGCACTGCAGCATCTCCAGCACGCAGACTGGTGTGAGGCACATGGGAGGAACTCTGTAGGGATGCTAAATGAGTTAAAGAAAATAGCCAGTCATTTGATGTAGTTCTCAGCCGGGGATGTTTTTGCTCTACAAGGGGAAATTTGGCAGTGCCTGGAGACATTTTGGAGGGTATTGTAACTAGGTGGGGAGTACTACCAACATCTAGCCAGAGGCACTGAATACAGCTACAGAAAAAGAATGCTGTGGCCCAAAGTGTGAGTAAGTGTCCTGATTGGGAAACCCTGATGCAGGAGGAGAAGTTTCTGGGGAAACAATTGGAGACAAAGCCCTAAGGTGGGAGCATGTTTGTGTATTGGTCTTAGAGAAACTCAAAGAAGGCCATGTGACTGAAGCATTTCTACAAAAGAGAAAATGGGTGTGATGATGCCACAGAAGTTCAGAGCCTGACCGTTCAGGGCTTTGTAAGGGTAGGGACTTTGAATTTTATTCTATAGGCAGTATAAAGCTATGACCTGGTTTTATACAGGTATGTGATAGGATTTGATTTACCTTTCTGAACAGTATTCTGAACTTTTGCTTGGAGAATAGATTTAGTCGGGGAAGTGGAAGCAGGTAGAATGGTTAGAAACTGTTGTAATCCTCAAGGCCAGCAAACGATGGTGTTCGGAGTAAGGAGTAGTAGTGGAAATGACAATTCTTGGGCTGATTTATAATATGGTCTTGGGTTAACTGGATTTCCAGCGCATTGGCTATAGAAAGTGAGGCAGAAAAAGGAATTCAAACATGGTGCAGGTGGTGACACCTCTTACTGAGCAGGGGATGACTGAAGCTGGTTTCCTGCCCTTGAGACATCTGTACATTGTTTTATTGAGGAATATTTTGACCTGTTCTTCTTCTCTTATGGAACCTACAGAACTATAGGAATCACTCAAAATGATTAACATGCCTGTAGCTACTAAGCAGCAGGAAAAACTGGAACGTAGAGTATTTTTGTCTTTTACTTCAGTAATAAGGAATTGAATGAAGCCAGACTAGAATAGATTAAAACACATAAAAGTTCAAATAGCTGAGAAAATGAAAATAAACTACTATCAGTGACATACACTATTTGAGTCTAACGGTGCTAGTCCATACATACATGCATACATACATACATATGAGGGCATGGTAGTGTCCTCACAGTGTTACAAACTTGTGTGAATCCTAAAATTCTGAATCTAAGTAAAGAAAGTAACTACTCTTTTTGTTTAGTGGGCCTCTGGGATTTCCCAATGATCTAGTTAATTCTCTTTTAAGTCAAGGATGTTTTGTAACTATTATTAGAATTTCCAGTATTCTTAAGATCATTTATTACAACCTCCCCACACACTGGGAGATAATTATAAAGAACATGATAATTTAGAGATGAAACCATGGAACTTACTCCTTCATCTTCATTTAGTACTCTTATAAAAATGGGGAAATTTGCTTTTACAAAAGCTTAAGTTCCTTGGCTTAACTTTTTTGAGTCAAAACCAGAATACATACTTATGCAAGTATTTTATAAGCTAAAACATCTCCCCATTTTCCTTAACTATATGGCATGCCCAACCTTCAGAGTGGTTATAAAGGGAATGGACTTTATTATTTATGTTATTCATTAAACATGTTTAGATGATCTGCTATATACCAGGTTCTGTAGTAGGTAATGAAGATACAAAAAATGGTAATTTACAACTGTCGCTGTCACAACTATCTCTTCCAGGTTTGGAGACAAATGTGAAAATAAGATAATACAATTAATGATTAATTACCATAGTAAAGATACATACTATTTGGATTCCTAAGGAAGGGAATGACTGTTATTAGTAAAAATAAGGAAAAGAATCACAAAAAATAACACACATGAGCTCCAGCATGAAGAAGGAATGTTTAAGTAGTTCTCATTTGCAAAGTGTGTTATTTGGGAAGAATGGTGGAGAATTCAGTGTGACTAGAATTTAAGATGCACAAAGGAATGGAAAGGTTGGGTTATATTTTGAAGGGATTGATTCATTTTTTAAGGATCAGTTGACATTTTATTTAGAAAATAGTGAAGTATTTAAACATAGGAGGTGATATTACAATATTTGTTTTCTAGGAAGATAATTTGGGTGCCTGTTTAAAGGATAGCCTTATAGAGAGAAAAATTAATAACAGGAAGTTCTATTAAAAGTTTGCTATAACAATGCATGAAAAAAAGATGTTGGAGAATGACAATGGAGACAGAGGGGAATCGGGATCAAGAGCTCTCCCTGAGTACAGTAGAGCAATATTTATGTTATATTGTCACTTGTGTGAAGAAAACTGTTATGGGTTGAATTTCCTGTTGTTTTCCTTTTCTTAGATTTTATTATTTATTTTTAGAGGGGAGAGGGAGAAAGAGAGGGAGAGAAACATCAATCTGTTGTTGCCTCTCACACACCCTCACTGGGGACCTGTCCTGCAACCCAGGCTGTGCCCTGACTGGGAATCAAACCAGAGACCCTTCAGTTCACAGGCCAGCGCTCAATCCACTGAGCCACACCAGCCAGGCTTCCTGTTGTTTTCTTAGGCTAGATTTTTAGAAGTGTAATTGTGCCCTTGAAGATGATTGAGGATTACTTTTCCTACTGTATATCCCAGAAATGTGGTAGAATTTACTCCTTTACTGACAGTGTATGAAGATGCACATCTTACCATCATTTGGATATATTTTTTAAGATTTTATTCACCTACTTTTAGAGGAAGGGGGAGGGAGAGAGAAAGAATGGGATAAAACCAGCAGAATGCAAGAGATACATCATTCAGTTGTCTCTCTCACACCCTCAACTGGGGACCTGGCCCACAACCCAGGCATGTGCCCCAACTGGGAATCAAACCAGTGACCCTCTGGTTCACAGGCCGTCACTCAATCCACTGAGGCACGCCAGCCAGGGCTGGATATTTTCATTTAGAAACTTTTTCAGTACTTAGATTTTTCAATGTTAGAATTTTAATTATAATAGTCACATAGTTATTCTTTGAGTAAGTATCCTTTTTGATGCATCTAAATATCTGAGGTATAATCAATTACTAGTGTCTATCTAATGAGTACCTGCAGTGAATAATACAGGAATACAAAGCATGATTCTTGCCTTAAATTCACTCAGAATTTCTTTTATGGATGTTTCCTTTCTAGCCTATGTAAATTACATTAGAAACTTTATTTTCATTCCCAATGGGCAAATGAAAATTTTAAGCCACTAACTACAGCTACTACTTCTTTAAAAAGCACATGCTTTTTCAACATATATTGGTAGGGAGAAATGCAGAGGGATGGGAAAGGGTGACTGAGTTTTAACAGATTCTTCTATCTAATTACATATACAGGTGGCAAATGCATTATTAAAACAGTGCTTAGTGTCTTATGTTTCAAGTGAAAATTGTAATTAAAAAGTATGTTCTCTCCTTCTGCTATTACTTTACCATAGGGGTCTTATCTCTGGCGAGTTTTAAAACAATTAAAAGTGATAATATTTTTGTTTCAATGAACTGCTCACCTTTCCATTGTATCAAATAAGTATGTTAACCCCACTTAGATGATTCACTGGTGTGCTTTCAAATCTTGAGCATGCTATTTGTTTTAAATGACTGCTGTGACTTCTTCAGATCTTAGATTTAACTGTAATCTTGGGTGACCAAAATGTGGTCTGTTCATTTTCAACCATATTACATTATTTCATGATAGACTAAATTTATATCTCAAACTTGGATATTTTCTCTGCTAGCTATATTCTATTTTTGAAGAAAGTCTGAGTGGCATGTGAGAAACCAGGCTGAGACTTGATTGGCGAGTAGCTTATTTTCCCCTTTTAATGTAGGGTTCCTAAGTTCTGATTCCTCAAGTTTCTTTTTAAGGAATCATATCACTGATAATAATACCTTGAACTCTTAATAATCATGGTTATTAAATTTTCATGTCTTTGTACTACCTCTTTAATTTGATTTGAAAAACTACGTAGGTCCCAGAGAATTGTGCTTTACACTTCTTTTTATTTCCAGCAGGCTCCAACGTAGAACATTAAAAATAGTAGGTAGTCAGCCTACAGGTTTTGGTTTACTTGTACAATAAAGGGGAAAAAGCTATAAATTGTTACTTGTTATAAATAATAAAAACAATTATAATATTCATTCATTCTGATATTTTGTTATGGGTAAATAACAATCACTTTTTACTGCTGAGTTCAAATCCAAAAGACAGTATCGTTTGTGTGTTCAACCTTGTATTTGGAACAGTTCTCTCTATACAACAGAATCATTGTCATTGAAAAATTACTCTCATCTCATGTATCCTTTCTTATATGTTTTATTGCTGTATTATTTTCAGGGACTCCTGAAAGCCTAGCTGAGAAGGAGAGGCAGCTCATGGGTATGATCAATCAGCTGACCAGCCTGAGAGAGCAGTTGTTGGCTGCCCATGACGAGCAGAAGAAACTGGCTGCATCTCAGATCGAGAAGCAGCGCCAGCAGATGGAGCTGGCCAAGCAGCAACAAGAACAGGTGAGTAAGAACTAGAGACAAAGTCAAATTCCTTTGCTTTGTTTTGTGTGCTATTTATGTCACTCTGCTAGGAATACAAAGAGCAATTAAAGCCTCTCTCCCCTTTCCCCCACATAAATAAATAAAAAGGCAAAACACCCACACAAACTCTGATCTGAAGAAGGTCATCGACTACTTTAGCACTATGTAACATGGAGGTAATTACAATCAAGGTCAGACGCTGGTAAGTCATATGAGAATTACCAAAAAGAAACATGGAGAGAGAGTCAAGTGAACATTTCCAGTCAGGAACATTACAAAAGATTTCATTAAAGAGGTTTGTTATGAGCTTTGAAGAAAGATAGGATTCACCAAGTGAAGTAAATTTTCAATTACAGGACAGGAATTTGAAGTAATAAGAAAGAGTAAGAATCTAAACTAGATAGGGTAATGCCCATGGCTAAAAAGAAGAAAGGAATAAACAGCTGGAAGAGTTAATGATTAGTTGAGTTTTCTGAGTGGATAAAAGGCAAAGGAAAAGTGTTGAGCCTGAGTAATTGGGAAAGTCAGGGGGAAGGCAACTTTGGAATAGCAAAGGATGGATTATATTGGATCAGAGCTGTTGTCAGGTGGTCCCTCTAGAGGTACATGAGAGATGGGTAGAAATGTCAATCAATGGTTTGGAAGGGAGGGTTGAGTTAAATGTTTTAGATTTTCTACATAGATATGAGAGCTTAAAACACTGGAGTAGATCAATTTTATTCACCTGTTCAACCAAGTGCTTCTTATGCACTAGGCACTTTCCCAATTGCTGAGGCTACCTCAATCAGAAAGACAAAGCCCCAAAATTCTAGTGGAAAGAGATGATTAACAAAGAAAAAAGGAAATTAACAAAATATTTTTAAGTAGTGTTAAGTAATCTGAAGAAATGTAAGAAAAATGATTTGATAAATATTGATTTATATGGTAAGGTAATGTTTTCTTAGATTAGGTTTGACACTTAAGCTCAGATTTCAATGACATACCAGAGAAAGCCATATTAATATCTTGGGCTTGGAGTGTTTCATGCAGAGAAGTGGCAGATTTAAAGGCCTTAAAGGGTAGATCCTTGGGAGATACTGTTATGTAGCTGCTAGAGATAGGGAAATGAACAAATCTAGAACCAAGGAGTTACTAGATTTGTTATTTAGATTCTTATTGTTGGCCTTTCAGAGTGTGGCTTCTGTGGAGCTCCAATAGTAGAACTCAGACAATAAGAATTGACATATAGAATAATTGATACATGGTGGGGAATGGGAGACAAAACATAAAAACTATTACTTAAAGGAAAGTTGGTAGTAATAAAAAGGGAAGATAGAGGATATCATAAGCTGAGCTTACCCATAGAGATGGTTCATCTTTTGTAGGGCTAACTCCCTTTAATATCCCATATTCTGTATTCAGTCCACTCACCATCCACAGTGGAGGAGATCCATTATTTAGTCAAGGGTATTCAATACAGCTGTCAAAGGGTAAGCAAGCATAGTTGAAAGAGGTAAAGAAATATTCAGATTATATTTGAAGGAATCCCCTTTCTTTCCATTTATTCTCTCTACTTGATGCTTTATAACTGCTGAAAAGATGACATTTTTATCTATAATGAAATGCCTCAGTAAAATCTCTGAATGGCATTTAGTCGTCATTCCTTAAGGTTTAGGTTTATCTTCTCTTGAGAACTTCTTTTCTGACTCTCCTTCTAACAATCCCTACTTAGTATACTTAGTACAATGTATGCCTCCTCTGTACACACTAATCTTCTTCTGAAAGTCCTGGGAGGAACTAGTGAACCTGTTTACTGCTCAGCCTTTCCACAGTACTCTGCATTCCATTCCACCTTCATTTCTTCAACAAATATCTGCTGAGTACCAATTTGATTCCAGGTTCTGTTCCAGTGATTAGGGTCCAGCAAAGAATGGAACAGACAAAAATCCCTCATATATTGAATTGTAGTTGGGAAGAGATAGATGATAAATTTTTTAAAAAGTAAAATGTAGTGTATGTTGATAAGGATTATGGTAATAAAGCAAAGAATTAGGGATGAGGATGCCAGGCATAGTAGCTCTTTTAAAGCAAGTGATCAGGAAAGACATTATTGACAGGGTCATGTTTGAGTAGAGACTTGTAGGAGGTGAGGGAGTGAGCAATGCAGTTATCTAGGAAAAGAGTGTTTCCGACAAGGGGAAAGCAAGAGGTCCAGAGGCAGGAGTATCATTGAGAGGTAGGAACATCCTCAGTGTGTTCAAGAGAAAGGAGGCAGTGTGGCAAGAGTGGAGGGACAAAGAGAAGAGAAGGAGGAGATGAAGTCAGAGAGGTGACCAAGTCATGTTGGGCTTGCAGGTATTACAGGCACACTGACCTATACTCTGAATGAGACAGTGTTTTGAAACGATGAATAATATGACACAACTTATATTTTCAAAGGATCTCTCTAGATGCTAGTTTATAATAGACTTTAGGGAGCAAGGGCAGAAGCAAAAAAAAAGCAAGTAGGAGGCTATCACGACAATCTAGGCAAGAAGAAATGGTAACTTAGAACAGGAATAAGGGTAGAGAGTATGAAGTGGTCAGTTTCTTGATTAAAGTCTTAAGATGCTAATGAGAGGGTTTAAATACCAGCTGAAATATTGGTATGTGGGAGGAAAGAACTAGATAAGGAAAAAGTGATATTCCCTTTTCATATCCTTTCGTACCTTTCTTCAGAAAAAATAATTTGTACTACATTCCTAAGACAATAAAAAATATTAAAATAATTATAGTTGTACCAATATCCATAAGAGAAATACAAAGTTCATTGTGTAGCCAGGCAGACCCACCTGCTTCATGTGGGCTCTTGCATTCATACTAAAGGACTCTGCTTGAATCATATTTGTCCTGAACTTTGAGCTTCCTGATACCGAATTTAAGGAAATACACTTTTTAATGAAAATGATTGTGATGAGGATAAGAATCAGAGCTTATTTATAAGAGATTGATGTTAAAATCTCTTGAGAAGATTACTTACCCTTTGTGATACAATGAAATGCCTAAAATTTTCTTCTCATCTATTCAAGCAAGCATTCCTCATCAACTATTTATTCTGTACTGCTTTCACTCCAGGCTTTTTTTTGCAAATGGTGAACAAAATATATATGATCTGTAGCACAGTACGTATAAGTAAGAGATTGTAATCAGAGTGCATAAGAGGGTGAGTGTGCTAGTCACTGGCTTAGAAAACAGTTCAGATGACCACATGAAAGCATAAGTCTGAATTTAGTTTTGAACCTGTTGAATTCGAAGTACCTATGGGAATGTCATTGGATGAATAGGTCTGAAGCTTGAAGCAATGGTCTAGTCTAGATAAACGAATGTATAAGCCCTTGGCATACATGTGGAAGTAGGTACTGAGAGAGAAGAATTGAGTCTAAAATTAAGCCTTATGGAACTACAACATTGGATAAAGCCTTTGAAGGTGACTGAGAAGGAACAGACTGAGAGGCAGGAGCAAAAGCAGGAACACGCGATGTCCCGGAAGCTGAGTAATAAGGTTCAGGATCATTGAAAGCACTGGAGTGTTGACTTCTGATGAAAGGTCAAAAGGTGAGGAATAAAAAAATGCTTTGGAATTTTTAAAAAATAAAAGTGGCTGGTGACTTTATTAAGAATCATTTTAGTTGAGAATGGGAGCAGACACCAGAATGGGGTGCATGGAGGAGTTGGCAGTTTAGAGGTTTGTGGGAAGCACAAATGAGGACAGTCTTTTAGCAAGAAACAAGCAAGCACAAAAACTGTAACATCACCAAGAAATAAAGCATCTTACAATACTTTGTGCTACTCTGAACTCGTTGATTCCCAAACCCCATTTAATCAATACTTTCTTTCATAAAATACAGCTGAAAAAATCTGACACAGCGGCTTCTTAACATATTTCCAGGAAGTGAGGTTTTTGAAACTAACATTTCAAACTGGATTAGATCATTGCTGTAGTGTCTTAGAGCTTCATTTGTTCTAGGCCAAAAGAACCATACATGTTCCTAAAGACTGAATGTCTTGTTTGATCCTACTTGAGGATGAATTGCTGGGACCATAGAGACACAAGTACATCTATTTGCATCATCTTAATAATTGGTGCCAAGTCAAACTTTGAGAAGCAGAACACTGGTAATTTCCCCCAGGACTACAACACACTTTAACACTTTCTTGTGCCGTCTCTCCATAGATTGCCAGACAGCAGCAGCAACTTCTGCAGCAGCAACACAAAATCAATTTGCTTCAGCAACAGATCCAGGTCAGAAATCATAATTTCATGCATGCTTCCAATGAAAAATATTTTGTTTATTATTCTTGGTTGGACCTACTTGAAACAATCCACAAAGTAAAAATGACTTTCAGCATAATGTGACTCAAGGCCTCCTGTGTCACGAGAATGATACAAGTGGTAGCTCTGTCACAGGGAGCTTCAGCCTTAGCAAGCTGACAATACTTTTTATCCCGTTCCGAGGGGAAGTTAATGTTAGAAATGTTTTGTTTTCTCTATGGTTTAATGTTCAAAGTGTGCCTGAAAGTCCTGAAAGTTTTCTTAATGGGAGAGGTGCAGGGGAACCAAAGCAGAAAAGCATAGCAAGTTTTCATTTAGAGTGGCGATTTTCAACTGGTGTACCACAAGAATTTTTAAAACGTGCAATACCTGACTATTTATTCAGGGGCACTGGCCTCTTCTCTCTTAGATCATCAAATAAAAAAATGACAGCAGCCAACACATTAGCTGCCTGGTATAAATCAATCAAAAATATAGTTATTTTTTGTGAGATCAGCAAAAAATTTTTTTTGCTGTTCTGCTAAGTTTTATTAATTAGTTTATGTGGCAGTGAGATGAAAAAGGTTGAAAATCACTGATTAAGAGCAGCAGCAATGAGAACTTTACCGTGCACTCAAGAGCTGGGTGTGATAAAGGTGGGAGTTAGGGAGCGTGTGGTTCCGTGTTCCAGTAGAATCTCACCCTTACTATTGCCAGAAGAAACCAAGACAGAGAGCTCTGTATCCTGTTATTTGTCCTATGTGGAAGTTAGCAATGAGGAGGAGCATCAATAAGGAAGAAATAAAGCAGCTGTATTGGTAACAAAAGGAAAAAGGAACTTGCTGGGGGTGTCCTGTCTCCACCACTTGCTTGCTGCACAAACTTTGACAAAATGTGTACCCCATCCTGAAAATTCCCTTTCTGAAAGCACTTACATCGTAGAGTACTTACGAGGATTTAATGAAGTCACGGATGGATAGTTTTAGCCTAGTGTCAAGACAAATAGAAAGTGCTCAATACTTACTTGCTCTGGCCATCTAGAAAAGGTCATGGATCCAGGAGTCCAACCCTGTGTAACATCATTTATCTAGGAATAACTATTAGATGTGCAGTTAGGTTTACCTGGGGAGAAATTCATCATGCTCTCCAGGTTTTATCTTGATAATCTAACATATGTTATTAAATTTGAATAGTATAAATGACAGAAGAAAACAGATGAAAATTATCTCATTCCTTTGTTAGTCATGTTTAGACATCTTTGCCAACAAAGTTTATTCCATTTTATCTAACTGGGTCAGGCACTTAATTTCTTTATGTAGCCTACAGTGTTTACTCAGTTTTGTTCTCCCAGAGATTTCAGTGAATGGGTCACAGCTTCCGTGAGACAGAAACATCAGTGAGGTGATCCATTCCAAAATCTTCACCTTCCTTAGCTGTAATTAGAAGAAGTACAGTTCTAATGTGATATGATCCATCAGTTTATACGTGGAGTGTGGTTGTTCAATGGTTTAAAACTATTTATGGGATTTCCAGGTTCAGTCTAACTATGCTGACTTTGCATACAGTTTTAGTGGATGTTATCAGGTTATCTAGATTTAAAACATTTTTACTTATTGAAAATCCATGGTAATAAAACCGTTGTGGCAATTACTTATTTTAAATAAGATACAATTCCATAATCTAGAGATAGAGCCCTTTGCAAATCACTTGGTTTCACTGTACTTTGATGAGGGCATAAATGGTTTTAATTTTTTATGAGACTGAGAGAGTTCTTTGTTAAGCAGAATTGCAAAAATATGTCTAAATCTGTATTATAAATATATAGAAGGCTAAGCTTTGTTTTGACCATTTAAATTGAGCCAACACCTTCGGTTCTTTTTTTGGGATTATTTCACAATTATGAATACTACATTTGTAATGTGGGTGTTAAGCTCTGTCATAATGACCAAATGCTGAAATGAGTGGATTCTTGCTCCAGAGCGTAGAGCACTCTAATTCATAAGTCAAAGCATTTTGAAAAGAAAAGTGCCTTAAAATTATCTGCACTAGAGAAGACATGACTATGGAAGCTGTATTCCAGAGAGCTGAACCTGAAATGAGTGACTTGCTCAAGATCCCACAGCCAGTTACAGGTAGAGCTAGGATCAAAGACAAACTTTTCTGACTGGTAATAGAAATTTTGCTAAGTATGAGCAATTTAAAAGCTTAGAATTTTTATTTGATCAAAATGTTAAGCTGCTGGCTTTCGCTAATTCACAGAGATGGTAATTTGGGGAACATGAAGAGAAATGTTGAGATGTTGTATCTGTGTAGTTGTCCTCTTTCTAGTTGTAGTACAGATAAAGGATACTGATGGAGTCAAACCCCATCAAACTATTATTTTTTAAAAGTCTGGGAAGTAGGGAATGTTTGGGGTAAAAAATAAGAACTGAGCAAGACAGCAATCTGAAAGGAATTCATTTCAGAGCTTCTAGTATATTCATTAACTAAGAGCATAGTTCTAAAGCTTATTTCATAAACTATTAATTTGGGGCAGTCTTACAAGCACTCAATAGCTATGAAAGTCACAGTGTATTTAAAATAGTTTATTGAGAGATTGTTCAAACAGTTATAGGAAGCACTCAAATAGTGGTGTATGTAGAAACTAAAGATTAAAAAGACAAAATATATCCAGTTTTTTCCTCACACAAATCCTTATCATATTTCTTTTTTAGAATGTTTTCCCCTTTTTTTCTCCTTTCCACTTGCTCCTTTCCCTTGGAAGCATAGGACAAAGAGGAAGAAGAGTAAAAATCAAACCTACTGTAGTAGAAGGCAAATAAAATATAAAGCAAAATTTATTATAAAAATGTATTTTTTCAATGCATATATAGTCAAATGCTCACATAAAAATTTACCAGAGATTAAAATTCCATTGATATCTGAAAATACTTATATATTTTTGAATTCAATTTACTTTTTCTTTCTTAAATATGGAGTTTTAAGACCTTGTGGAAATAAACATGCCAAGTTACATTACTCATCTTGATTTCATTTTCTTTGATGTTTTGTTCTATTGTCACTTTAGACTTGAGAAAACAATGTGTTCCAGTTCCTTTATTGATAGAATAGTGCACCACAGTGTTTCTAGTCCACAAAAAAGGCTGCCTTTACAATTTCTGTTTCAATTAAAGTATGTAACATTAATTTGGTCCAAATATTGGTAAAGGCGTGCAATACCTTAAATGGGCTAGACAGATGTGCTCTGTGGATTGGATTGATCTAAGGTAAGGGAGCAAGACAAATTTCCATGCTTGATGGATTTGTTAAATGACAGGAGGTTGATGTTCCCCAATATTTTTCTCCTTCTTTTACTCAGATCTCTTTAAATGAAAGGTTAATTTAGACATGTTTACTTTATTCGAAGTACATCATTTAATGTTTATATGTGTGTATATGCACAAACATTCATACATTTTTATGACCCGGTTATATAAAATTTATTTGGACCTGTTAATTCTTTTTTTAAAACCAGATAAAAAGAGTGGTGGTATGTTTGACTCTAATTATTTGAAGAGAGATTGCCATAAGATTTACCAAATTACCCAGCTTTAGTTAATAACTTAGGATCAATTCTTTATGAACTGATTTTCTCTCTTTCAAAAGCATCCTTAACTTTAAAATTGCATGATTCTAATTAGATTGAAAACACAATGTGCACTACTTCCTTATAAAGACTTTATAGAGTTAAAGTCATTTTCCAGGTTTACACATAATTCAAGATTAAAAGAAAAATTAAGAAATTTTTCTGTTATTCTTTGTAAGATTATAAATCAGCTTATTCTACAAATAAAATCATATCATAATGCCAAGAAACATCCCATTATCCCTCTAGAACTTGTTCATTTCTTTATTAGATTCTTAATTTTAGGAACACCAAGAAGTCTGTCTTCTTTTCTATAATTTGGCGATATTTTCCTTTAATTGTCCTTAAAAAAGAACATTTTTGCATTTCTACTTACTGCATCTAGCTCACTTTTAATGCATATTAGTATATTAGATGAAATTTATGTCATAGAGAAATATCTTTCTACATTTTTGAGAGTAATATTTTTTACTCTATTGCTTCTGCTACATGCAGTCCCCATTTTTTTTCTGACTAATTTTATTTTCTGACTAATCAATTTTTATATTAAGTCAACTGACTCCTAGTACTGATAGCTGGGTGGTTTATGTTTCCAGCAATGATCTTAGACCAATGGTTCATCTTGACTTCATTCACTGTTACCAAACCTTTTTAAAATAAGTGAATGTGACCTCTGCTGAGCCTCCATTATGGTGACAATCTGAATATCCCTGGACACCCAATTTCCCTTTTATCTTGAAGCTCTCTATAGGACAGAATTTCTGCAGCTTTGGGCTGGGGAAGCATGTCCTAGTTTTTTATTTTTTATTCTTTTTAAATAATACTTAATGGAATATAATGTTCTTATTTGCATCTACCATGGCCAACTCAACAACATGCTTTACTTATGAAATTCATTTCAGATATTTCTAAGAGCAAATTTAAAGATGTTATACTTTTTGTCAAGTGAATATTTGTCATGATTCCCACACTGAAAGTTCAGTGTTCGAATTTTCATAAAGAGATTCCTTAAATCTGTTGCATTCCCCTTCTGATAATCTTTTCCAACAGTTGTTCATTGTATTTGCTTGGGGGCAAAGAATTGATATTTAATAACTGCATCATTGTTTTTGATTCATAAATTAAGCATGTTCTGGCCTGGTAATAGTTTTGGGTTGAGGATTCTACCTGGAGCTAAAGACACAGCAAAGTACACACCTCTGTTCCTTTGTGTTGTTAGCTGGCCAGTGTATATTCCATAGTGTGTAGGAAAGAGTTGGCTCTTTAGGTGCTATAAGAATATATCCAACTGTGTGAAATACAGTTTTAATTGTGTTAAATGATTTTTTGAAAAGATAAGAGAGCAGGTTTTCTGAAATTAAACATACCTGAATTTAGTCTTTGCATCTTCACACCTCATCTGCTGTGCGATCTTGGGAAAATTGCTTAATCCCTCTGAGTTTCATTAGTCCCATCTATATGATGGGAATTATAACACATAAATCACAACTGGTTACTCTGAGGATTCAGTGGGATCGTGCCTGGCATGTAGCAAGCACACAATGCTAACATTTTTTGCCAGTCATTACAGTGAAAAACGTGTTCTTTCTACATTTCTGGTGATGGACAATTTAATGAATATTACCAGCAAAAGGAGAATTACTAGGAACATATGATTATAATCTACATGGCAGTAGCCCCTGAAAACTGTGCATTCAGTGTTCCAAATCCATATGATTTTAGAATTACAAGGGATTTTTAGAAAGCCTTTATTTAGGCCTATCTCTCTTTTTGACATTTGTAAACTGAAACCAAGGAAGGTTAGATTTTCCCAAAGTCAACAGAAGTTTTCACTTGTGGAACAATGGCTGGATTCCAAGTTTCTCGAATCTTGGCTCAGTTCATTTTTATTTCACTGATATTCTACCATTTAAGGCTTAATGGCCCAAAGTTTTAAAATGAGTTTTCTTTCACTGGGAACTTATCCCTACGAAGCAAAAATACAATGTGACTCATGTACAATTGAATGATTAAGTTGTAGTCGTGGGCTCAACCAATTTGTGACAAAGGTTTTATTTTATTGGAGCCAAACTTCTCTGAGTTTATTAAGAGTTTGGGTAATTCTTGATAAATTATTATGCTGAATGAAATCCATTAAAACATTGTATTGAAAACAAAATAACATTAAAGGTGAAATCATAGTACCTGACCGACCTGCTGATTTATGATTTCTTTCTCTGAGTGTGGTATGTTGGAAACATTTCACCCTCCTCACAAGACCCCACACACAGTACAGGAGCACAAAGAGATTGCAAAGTAACCTTGTCTACTTAGGAGACTAGAAATGCCAAGAATAAGCACCATGCAATTAAGGTAGCATTTCAACCTGAGAGGGAAATGTATTAACTCCTTGAGCGCCAGCTAATGTTTTGCCATATGAAATAAAATATAGCACAGCTGGAAAGAATATAGTCCTTGACATTCAGATAGATTGGTAGAGGAGAAAACTATGGTGATATGATACAAAGAAGTAGCTTTACAGATGGCTTTCCTCTCTTCCTTGTACTTTCTGGAAGGGTGAGGAGTAGGCAACCTCTGCCAAAAGAGCAGTGATCGGAACTGCACCTCTGTCCTTGAGCTCAGAGGGAGCTACTTTTAAATCCTTTCAGCATTTTTTAAAATACTTCTCCTGATGATGACTTAATGATAGTATTCAGTCATTCGTATTATTTCTGTGTCCAGACAAGTGTGTCTCTGTGGGCAAAAACAGACTGATATTCATATATTTTTTTCCATTTTTATTGATATAGCACATGCCACATGGATAAAAGAGCACAGCGGAGTAGTGAAACAGGCTGCTGTCCTGCACCTAGTCCTTTTACTCAGAAGGAACCACTTTAAAATCTTTAAAGTTTTTTAATAGCCTCTGGTATATGTGTCCAATGCTATTTCTATCAACATTAAATACCGTTAACTTGGAAACATCGAGATTTACTTAGTTCCTGTATCACCAACCTGACGTCCCCTCCTATTCCCCCTTTCACCTCAAATATATGTCATTCATTTAAGTTCTCCCAATAACTACTTCTAAACTTTACATAGTTTACTTACACTGCTTTTCTTGTTCAATCAACTATACATAGTGTCTCTTGATAGTTGCCTTCTCAGATGAAGATGGTATCTCTCTTTTCTCACTTCCAGTCGCCATTTTGCATTACTTCTGTGCTTACTCTCAATTTATATAATATGTGTGTATGTATGTATTAGCTTTATCTAATAGGTTCATAGTAAAAGTGGAAAATCAGTAAATGATGCTTACATTAAAATATATCTATGTATTGTTTTTGGAATAGTTTTAATAAGATGCTCCTATTTTCCTTTCTGTGTAGCTTTGTGCTTTCTAATTGCCCTTATTTTTATTTCTTCATGTTATTTGCCTTATTATTTCTATGCATTCTCAAGAATAAATCAAGTTTTCAAAATCCCCTTCCCTGTGATACCCGCTCCTTTGTCCTCTGCCCTCCTGTGTTCATGTGGATTGGCTTGTCCTGCTGACATTCTCAGATATCCATTTATAACTCTCCAGAACTGGAATCATTGTTTCCAATATTATCCTCCGTCTGGATATTTATCCTTGGCTTGCTCCAGAAATACGTCTAAAACTTCCTAAAAGAAAAGGGGGGTAGGGGGAATGCATAGAATATAAAGTTTCTGGGATTAAAATGTCCAAAATGTATACTTATGTAATAATGTTCCATTTTTACCCCCCCTCCCACTTGAATGGCAGTTTGGCTGTAAATAAAACTAATTTAGAGATCATTTGCTTTATGTTTCAAATACATTGTCATCATCTTCTAGCATCTATGAGAAATATGATGTTGATCTGATTCTTTTATTGGTGGTGGTGACCGATATTTTTCTTTCTGAAAGCTTTTAGAAGCTCTTTTTTGTCTTAATTTTTTATTTCATAATAAATTTACCACAAATAGATCAGCTTAAAAACAACATACAACTATTATCTTGAATTTTCTGGGGGCCAGGAATCTCAGCAGCTTACGGGGTCCACTTCTCAGGGACTCACGGGGCTGTAGTCAAGGCCCTGGCTGGGCTATATTCTCACTGAGGGATTCTGCCTTCTCTTTTACTCTGGCATTCGCTGAGATGTGTAGAGATATCTTTCATTTCTTATTTTGTAAATACCATGACTCTTTTAGTCTAAAGAGTTGTGTTCTTCTCTCTGGAAAATAAACTTCTTTTTCTCTTTTTTCTTTTTGTTTGTTTGACATTTATCCTTTTTTTTTTTTCCCCAGTTCTCTCTGGACCTGTCCATTAGGCAGATACTTTTTTTTCTGGGATAATAACTATGTTTCCTATTGTTCATATTTTTTGTCTCTGTTTCTTGATTCTCTCTAGGGGATTGCGTAAACTTTATTTTTAAACTTTTTAATTAAATCTACTTTGAGAAATTGCCTTTTTAATTTTCATGAGCTTCTTCTTGTTCCCTGATAACTCTTTTTTTAGGTTATTCTCTTCTTGTGTAATGGATTGTTTCTCCTGGAATATCTCAGGCTATGCAAATTTGAGGATGTTTTTAAAAAATTAAACTTGCATCTCCTTAAATTACCTTTTTCTTTATTTTTCACTTACTTTTGATGCTTCTCTTTCAGCTTCAAGTTCCACTTGAATTAAAATGGTTACCCATTCAGATTTAAGAATGAGATAAGAAAAATGTATTGGGAGCTCTGACTGTGAATGAGGCTTATTAACAGGTGGGCACTGCTTCAGTGAGAACAGGAAGCTGGTCCTATATTATGTGAACTCTGCATACAGATAAGGAAGTGTCTTTGTTCTGAGATACCAGTGATCATGGTAGCTAGCTTAAGTTTCCTCAGGTTGTCCAGTTTCTGTTGAGGGAGTGTGATGTAGCTGGAGTACAGGTGGACTGATGAGACCCAGTTTCAACCAATACTACTGTTTTCAACCCAGATCTCACTCCTACTCCCTCTCATACCTTAGATTTCAAGTCCCAAAATCTTTTTTTGGGGGGGAGGAGGGGAGGCCGCTGGGGGACTCTGAGGGCACATGATGCTCCATTTGCACTTAACCCCTTCCGTGTACACTCGTCTGTTCCACCCACTCCCATTGGTTAAAACTTTATAGTTGCTCTTAATTTTCCAGAAATTGGGTCAAGTTTCTTGCCTGGGCATCATTCTTATTCTTTATTATCTTAAGTGATGGAGGTTTATAAATTTATTTGTTTTTTATCATTTATCATTTTAATATCATTTTAAGCATGCATTGAGTACCTTGGGAAATAATGGAGGTACTCAATACATGCTTAGCTTATCAACTGGGATGGTAAATCAGGGCATCAGTGTTTTTAATTTGTTTCTAAATAGGAGAAAACATTCAAGACAATAACCAGTGACTGGGAACAAAGGAGTTTTTATAAAGTGAATGAGTTATTATAGAAAAATAAAACTTGAGGACCTAAAACCAAACTTTGACAGTTCTAAGGTTTATATAATATATAATTTATAATTTATAATTTAGTTTCTTTGAAGGGAAGATAGTGAGTACAGAGACATAGATATGGAGAGTTTCTTGATTCTTCTCATTTGGATAAATTTATCAAGTAAAATATGTTTATATTTATATAAAATTTTAAACTCTGACTTTGTTATTTTGAACTTTTTAGTATTATTATGAAGACCCTAGTTGGAAAAACTGTATTTGATGTGATGTTGACAACAGCTTTTAAAAGTTGTAATCCTGGTTCTGTAATTCATTTATCCTAATGTGGGCTCATCATTGAAAGCATAAAGAGTGCATTTCATGGAAACAGATTTTTTTTACCTCATTTTTTATGTGGAATCTCAAATCATCTTCCTCAGGATTTGTCTTTTTCTGCCTTCTCATATCTGTGCTGTTGCTGTGTTTCTTCTTTCTCCAATCTTTGCAATATGATTTCTGAAGTGAAACCTGTGTTCATTTAATTTAATACGGACATTTTGGAACCAGCAAGACTAGCCCAGAGAGCAGACTGACAGCAGTATTTCCACAGCTTTGCAGTCTTTTCCCAAACAGCATCACCTGCAGAAAAGTTGAACACTGTTCCTCACTGATGCTCTGCAGTCCGTATTTTAATCGGTTAACAAAACAGGGTCCACAGAACTTAGACAAACCCCGGGAATGTAATTATCAAATAGGGAGAAACAAAACAAAACAGAGCAAGTTAACAACATATTTGAATAGATAGGTCAGAAGTCAACGTGTTAGTCTAAAATGAAGCTCTTTTATTTCATCATGGCTGGTGCATTAGTGTAGTAAGATAAATGCTGTAGCCAGGACCACTCAAAAAAATCTTTAGAAAGATTTTCTGTCTCCTGTCTTTGAAGAGAGTTGATAAATAGGTAGAAAATTAGGTGCCAATGAAATTAACAGAACATTACCATAAAATGAATTATTCTATGAAGAGTAATTACGTCATGAGTCGAGATACACATTTCAGACCTCTCTAGCATGGGGCAAATTTGCTTCCCCATCTAATGAGAATACTAATTTCTGCTCAAAGGCTGGCAAATTTTATGTAACTACAGTCAATGGGAAACTAATTGAACTTTTACTGTGTGTGTATCTCTATGTGACTGTATCTTCAGAAAAAGAAAGGCTCACAGTCAATACAGTGGGTAAGAAAAGATAAGAATGTGGTCTCTAGGACACCAGGATGGTCCCAAGTGCTCCCTGTAAGGAGAAGTAGAAAGAAAAACCAAAATTACTTCTTCATCTATGAATATTCCACAAGGAGTAAATTCATAGTCTTCACTGTACTCAAGCTCACAGCATCATTTAACTAAATTGATCACTCCCACTTTCCTGTGACACTCTTCAGGTGACCTTTAAAAAATCACAATCTGCTTTACACTTAAACTTTCTGTTCTTCATTCTCAATCTCATTGGGTGGATTCTTTCCCATTACTAACAGGATAATTTGCTGCAGTTCTCCAACATCTGACTTCTTTACCTTCACTTACGTCCTAAATGATCTCATCCATCGGCATTATATACTGTCCTAAAGATCGTACTCCAGGATTCATCTTTTTATCCTTTATCTCTCTCCTGGACCACAGAGTTCAATATCCAACTGCCTACTCAGTCTATTTAAATAGATAACTAATAGGCACTCAGTATTCATATTTCCAAAATAGAACCTCTATCTTTCCCAAACTATTTCTCTGTTTTTACAACAATGAATAATATACCACTTGCCTAGCTGTTGTTGCCAAAGACCTAGAAGCTATCCTTGCATCCTCTCACTCGTTCTTACACCTCACAACTAATCCATCAGCATTGGTTTATACCCTCAAAATCTATCAATTGACCAACTTCTGCTGCCATCACTCTAGTTGAAGTCACCATCTTTTCTCACCTAGACTACTGCAGTAGGCTCCTAATCAAGTAAGTTACCCTATTTCCTCTACTGACCCCCTAAGTAGATTGCTTACATAGCTACTGCAGTGCTCTTTGAAATTTAATTTTGCTATAGCCGTGTTCAAAATTAAGTCATTTGAAATAAATTTTCTCACCTTAGTCCATTGGGCTGTCCTTCACTGCACCACTGCCAATCTGTAACTCTCATTCCTTCCACCTCAGCAACATGTCCCTTCCGGTTTCAAAGACTATGCCAAGAATGTTCTAGCACAGGATATTTACATTTATCATTCTCCTGGCCAGGAATGATTGCTTCAGGTCATCATGTATCTCAGACCCTCACTTTATTCAGATGTTTCTTCAAATGCACCCTTCCCAGGGAGGCTGACTCTGACCAGCCAATCCAAAATGGCCTTGCACCCGCCGGGCATCTCTGTCACTTGTACCCTTACTTCTATTCACAGTGCTAATTATACACTTATATTTACTTGGTTTTGGCTGTACCACTATCACAGTACACACTGGCAATAAATTCTATGGAGTCAAAGATTTGATGTCTCCATCATTACTGTACTGGAAGTACTTATAATAGTTCCTGGCATATAAGAACTTTAAAATATTTATTGAATGTATGAATGAATGACTCATTAAAGTAAGATTACATCACCTACTCTGTAGCGTATATAATAAGCTAGACAATAATTTTCTCCAGGGATTCAAAAAGATGTTTAGAGAGCCATCAAACTAGATAACGAATATTCTCCATGCTGTACATGATTTGTAAAATCATTTTGTACCTGGTACTATACTGGTAAGAAGGAGCAGCCCATTGCTTCTTAAGTGCTTATCTCTCTGTAGAAGTCATTTCATATAATTATCACAAGGATTCAGATAAGTTATGGCATTATCTCCATTTTCCAGGCAGTGGAACTGAGGAGTGTGTGTGTGTGTGTGTGTGTATGTGCGCGTGCTTCTGAGATCCTGACAGTTGTGTACCATGTGCACTGAAAAGCTGCCTTCTTTCTCTTTCTCCTTAGTGGAGTAGCAATAAGTGATTCAATTCAGATAATTTCCAGAAAATAAGGATAATTGATCTTACCAAACTGAGTCAATCTTTTCAACTGGCAAATGTGGCAAGAAATTTGTTTGTTTAAATGATTAGTTTTCTTTCTATGGTGAACCAGGTAAAAGACTGATCTTTTATTAGTGAGGGAAGTTAATATATATAAGTGGAGGAAAGATATGTTTCACATAAGCAAATGTTGCGTATAGCTGATCTTCACCAACAAATGCCAAAAAAATGGACACCATGTTTATAAAGAATACAGTTTTAAAAAGAATTATTATATGTTGGCAAACTTGTTAAACTTAAAAAGGAAATTAGCAGAGTCACCTCTTTCATAGTATACACATATGTTTAACTAAAAAAGGTAAAATTAGTTATAAGCCAATTTTTATATAATACATTTATTTAGTGATTTATATTACTGTATGTGTATATATACACTCAAGTTTCTATAATTTTTAAATCATTATTTCCTTCATTTTTTAACTTATTACCAAGATATGTTTTTGAAAAAGTTGCCTTCTACCATCCCACCACCTAATTCTGAATGCAGTTTTTTACTCCTACCTCTACATTCCGTTCCACGACTTTGCCAATACCTGCATCCATACCTGCTGCTTGCCCATCTGACACAGCCTCCAGTCATTTCCTTCATCCTTTCTAATTTTTCTCTCTCATAGGCCTTTCTCTGACTAACTTTTCTCCTGCTTCTTTTCATTGTTGGATCAGATTTTATATATTCATTGACTAGAAAGTTGTTTACTAACAAACAAAGTAAGTGGACAAACTTGGTTTAATTTTAAAAGTAAATTATTTGAATTTCTGTAGGGTGATTCCAGAGGGAGAGAGCAAAAGAAACGTAAACAGGCTCGAAGACAGGGTTCACGGAGTGGTAGTGTAATATATTATTGCAATATTTTCATGATAGAGGGTGGCTTGTCATGAGCACCGTGTCATGCAGTCAGAAAAAAAGGAGGGACCGGGCTGCCGTAAAGTAAATCCAGAGATAACAAAAATTTTTTCTGTTGCCTGGTCTGGAGGTGTGCAGGATGTGTTTTCTTTATATCTTCATCCGCCCCTAATTGAGGATGCTTTAAAATTGAATGACTAGCAGTCAAAACGTGTTTGCTTCAAGCTGAGAAGAAAAATGCTGGTGTCTCCGCTTCTAAACTGATTGCGCTTTGTACACAACTGACAGCTACAGTCACTTTGAGTGACTGATAAGTGGGAAGCTTTGCCACTTATCAAGGAATGCAGGATGAAAAGAAAAGGCTGGAGCCGTTTAGATGCTTTGGCATGTTCAAAATAACATCTTACATCAGTCAGAGTCAGAAGCACTAGAAGACATTTAAAAGGAAGTAATGTATATAGAGATGTGGTATATGGGTATGTGTATGTGGAGAGAGACGAAAGGTATTCAACAAGCAAATAGCTGCAAAGAGGTGAAAGACAAAGTGTTGTTCGGTGTCAATATTTGTGAAATGAATCGACGGTTAAATGATTTACACATATTTTGATGGAATTTACACTTAGTTTGAAATATCCACATTTAAAATTACATACTTATAATGCTTCATCCACCATTGTGTATATCATCAGTGAGCTTTGACCAAATGCATGCCATGAAGCACCTGAATAATAAAGATGCCATCTACTTATGTAGCCACTTCACCCCAAGGAAGAATCCACATTCTCTTTATCTTTTCAGTGTGTAAGTATTTAACATTTAAAATATATGTGTAAAATATTCTGTTATATCTAACTTAAATACCATGATTATATAATACAGTAGGATGAGATATGATTCTTTTATTTTTTTAAGATTTTATTGATTTCTTTTTAAAGAGGGGAAAGGAAGGAAAAAGTGCAACAGAAATATCAATTGGCTGCCTCTCGCACGTCCCCAACCAGGGACCCTGGCCCACAACCCAGGCAGGTGCCCTGACCAGAAATCAAACCAGAGACCTGTCAGCTTGTGAAACAATGCCCATCCCACTGAGCCACACTGGTCAGGGCTGTTTCCTTTAACTTTAAATATACTTTTGAGACAATGTCAATGAATGAATATACAGATTCATTGGATTATAATTTCTACAAATAGAAACTTCTGAAATGACAATTTTTGTACTCAGCTATTGGGCTTATATGTATACTGCAATATATCCTTCTCTTAATTTTCTAGGACATTCACATTTCAAGTATTTTGTCTGTCTACTAACAAAGGTTTTTGTTTTTCTTTACTTTATAGATCTCTATTAAGAATGCAATATCCTTCCAATGATTTTTAACCCTCCTGCATATGTCTTGCTGTTTATTTAAATAACTTGTTTTAGTTTGAAAACCTATAAAGTCACTTGTTTTTGTCAGGCCTGTGCTCCAGTTTTAGGTTTGGAGGTAAAGTCACAATAACCATAGCCAGAGTTGATTCTTCAAGCTTCATTGGTTTGAGGAGGCTACACTCAGTGTATAGTCTCTCAATAATTTAAGGAACAGCCAATTGCATGCTTCAGAGATATAATGATGAAGCCTGAAAAGTATTTCACTCCTCTCAGTTGCTGTAGGGTTGAAGACTACTGATGTTTACATCATTATAAAAAGTGTTTGGACAATATGGCCCCCAGACCAGTCTGCACACTGCTACAAGTCTTCCATGAGATAAGGAGCTTGCTCAACTCACTTTAATTCAGCTGATATTTTTCACTGCTTAAGTTTCCAGATGAAGGAAGTGGTTTTCTGATTGACATCCTAGTACAAGCTCCTGAACTCATCACAGTACTTTGAGTAGTACTGAATTAAAACTCTTTGATCAATAAAATAATTAATATAAAGACTTAGACTTTAGAGATAATTTAGTCTTTTTATTTTTCATAGATGGTGAAGACATGGTCCAAAAATGATAAGAGCTATGCCCAGTTCCCATAAGTCATCAGATGTAGGCCCTGGCCTCTTAATCCTGGACAACCATATTAAATAATTCTAGATCATTAGCACCCCTGAATGCAAAATGAGCAGCAGTTCTTCAGAGCCCATCAAACTGAGGTTATTACTTTATCTGGAATTTGAAGCTGATATGAAGTCTTTTGCTAAAGAAATTAGCAACAACATTTTAATGTTTCCATAGAAATTTTAAATGACACATCACTTAGGAGAAAATAATTAGGAATGTTAATCAAATTCTGATTCACTAAAATTATCAGTATATCTTTTTGGAAGACATACACACAGGGCTTTCTTAATGTTTATTTCATTGGTTCGTGATGACACTTATGTTTTTTAAGAAAATTATCATTTTTACAGTGAACTAGTATCCCTGACTGACCCACTTTAGGTCAAAATTTATAATGACATATCATTCGAGTCAATAAACTATAGAAAGCAGAAAATGACATTCTACTATGAAAATATATCAATATGCTTTTCCAAGAAAAATGTTCTTTTGATAAACAGTAGCTGAGTGTCCTTTAAAGTAAAACTGAAATATTTTTCAAGAACTCTTTGATTTCTAGATATATTTTTAAAAACCTAAAATAGGAAATAAATATTTTAGCAAAGGAAAATATTTCCCCATTATGCAATTGATCTTTCTTCCCCCCCCCCCCACTGTGAAATGATGCCCATTAATTAGCCTCCCCCTTTAGGATAGTTGATACACTTTTATTCTATCCTTTATCAAAAAAAAAAGCTTTACCATCCAGTCTTCTATTGTTTTAAAACATCTTCTTTCTGTTTTGTTCTGTAACAAGTTCTTTATTCATATGGGAAACAGAAAAGCAATATCTTTTTCTAAAATCTTCATCCCTTAGACAGCAAGTGAAGTTTTTGTTTTTGTTTTTTTTTTAAATTAAAATAGGCTACTATTCTTAAATACATTGCAAGCACCATCTTGGAGTATACAAATACTTCCATGGACATGTCATTACTTTAAACTGTCTTCTCTTGAACCTGTCTTCTGCTACTTTATAACTTTTTTTGACACAATCTCTTACACAATTTTATTCTCTCCAATTATTCCCATGTTTGGGGCACAAACATTTTCCTAGATATCAAATTAGTGAGATTTTAGGAGATAGAACACAATGCAGATATTACTGTCTATCAGATGTTATTTTGTAAATACCTGCTTTAAAAATTTGGTACTCTGATAGTATGAAAATGCAAATAATCCTTATAATCGTGAGAGAGCTATCTTGTGAATCTTCTCATGGTAGTATCATTATATTTTATTTCTCTTATATAAGCACTGTAAGAAACAAAGTTAATAATACATGGAAATAAAACTCACTTTGAGTAATGCAGCAATTAGATTTAATTCATCTAGTAAGACTATGATCATCCCTATCATGACAAATTCAGGTATCTGATTATTTTCTTTTTGCATGGCAATAATCCTAGAAATAACATAACAAGGATCTGTCACAGGAAAAAATAAATGATAAAGCAAGTCAGCGAACATTCTTTGGTTAAAGGAAATCAAGCAGACTGTACTGATGGCATGCACTAAAGTGCTCAAATGCTTGTAGACTGTCACTTCGCCCACTTCGTGAAGGTTATTCATGGCTTCTGATGCTAAGATATAATACTATCATCATTGTTCTTTCGTTATCTAAGTAAATCCCCAGAATTCCTTTATCTAAAATGGGAAAGGGGTACTCTTCACTAAGCTTTTCAGTGCCATATTCAGAGCCACATGGAGTTAATATTCCCCTTTAGCTCCTCTCCTCTCTCTATATTTATTTAACAGCCATTTTACACTCTTTCTTTTCCTCTTTGTAAAAGCGTTTAATTGATTTTCTTCATTTGGAGACTAGAACAGGGAAAATATAAAGCTATGAAAAATTAAATCCTTCAAGTTAGCACTGATGTTTTATGAAGTTTTTGATACAGAATAATATGTAATGACGTCATACCTGGAAGACAGGGACACTTATCAAATTCAAAAGTATCTGAGTTTTCACAGGAAAAACAAATGAAAGGGTAAATGTGGTTTGTGAAAATATTTTATTTTTCAACCAGCCCAGTTCAATTTAGCTTAACCTTCTGTGATATAATTCCATCAAGCGTCTGAAAATATGGACCCTAAAATGTGGAACCTGTTTGTCCAATATCTTTTTCTAGATGTAGAGATTAGGATGGGAAGTTTGGTCCTTATCTTTAAGAGGTTTACAGCCTCAGAATGAAAGTGAAAGGCTTACATGAAAAAATAAATCTTGAATTTTTTATTTGTTTTCACTGAGAATATTCAAGAAAGTTCAAGGAATGTGTACATCCCAGAACAATTGCCCCACTTCATTTTTTAACTTCCTCTGATTAGGGCCATGTAATAGCATTAAAAAGTTGTAATATATTAAAATGTTCATATTCTCTTTGGAACCTCTACCCTATAAGCCCACATTTATGGCTGGATTCCTTTTATTGATTCTTTTGCATAAAGATTTAAACTATTAAGTATCTTGCACTTGGAGGGTGCCTTTGATTTTTAAATATTTTAAGGGTGCTCATGACATGTTTAGGAAATTTTAATACTTTTCTAAATAAAAAACTTTCAGACAGTAGAGTGCACATTACAGTTTATCTATTGAAGTCAAGGAGGAAAAAAAAAACTCATCAAGGAAAGATATGCAAAGTCAAGTAGACATCTTCCGCTAGTACGATCAACTATTTAAATGACTGCAGTGTAGTTAGGGGACTACTCTCCTTATGGTACTGCTTTGAAACTGAAGGAGAAACAGAAAATAACCTTGGGATGCATTGCCCTTATTTTACGACGACTAGTCCCTTCTCTCCACCTTGACCACTGTTAAGTACTGTTCTACTCTGGCTGTGTTAAGCTGTGCTAAATGTCAGTGGGATGTCTTGTGCACATCATCTGTTATAATGATCTATTTCTACTCACAGGGGTGCATTCACTGAAGCTCTCTTTTTACAATCCTACAAACCCACCTGCTCACATAGGAAATATAATTCTCCCCTTATGCAGTCCCGGGCTCGTCTTAATAAACACGGTGGTGAGAAATGCTATAAGCCTCTTTTCTGTCCACTGTTTAATAACTTGCTAAAAGCGAAACAGCAGTAATTAAGAATACAAATGCTTGTCTTTGGTGGGTAGTTACTGAGGCAAAAGGAAAAAAATCAAGGTTGAGAACTGACTACAAGGCATGAGATATATATTGTACTTCCTATATATTTTAATATATGTTATTATTTATTACAATGTATGTAACTAGCAACACTGGATTTCTTAGCCTTTTAAAATTTAGTTATCTTTACATATCTTTACGTTGAGTATAGAGGACCTGGAAGTACTATCAATTAGGGTAGGGATCCAATATCTCAGATATCCTGCTCAACTATAATGAGGACATTCTTGTCACCTTTTAGTCAATGCTTACATATTGCCAAGATTTTCAGAATCCAGTGGGAAAAAGCCAGTAATATAGTTTTATTACAAGAGTAAACTGAGGCAATAGTTGTAGCTATTTCAAACACTGAAGGCCCAACGTAAATGGGATGAGAAACATGATAAAAGACTTGGAAGGACCATGCGTAGAAGTGCCACAGACATTTCTTTACATTGGATTTTGGCCATGTCATCTTTTAGGAAAGGGCCTTGAGAGGACATATGGGGACAAGAATTGAGGATGGATGATGATCTTTTCCTTGGAAGGCTATATGGGCTGTATATAGACCATAGGATTTAGAGACTGGAGATTTTACTATTTTCTACTTGTATGACTTTGGACAAGTCTTTAATGTTATTGATTCTCAGCTTCTTCAACTTATATTGGAACTTTTAGTGTCTCTTACATGATTGCTGAGATAAAATAATCAAATAACAGTGTGACTATGTCTTAAAATCTATAGAACACTAGAGTGAATATATATTGTTGATGGTAATCTGTTGTCCCCTCCTTTGCTTCACATCATTACTCTGAACTTGAAATTTGAATAATCAACATCCCAGCAAGGTTTTTGTTTGTTTCTTAGTTGTTTTCCCCCTCGGGGGATTGGAGCAGGAGAGAAAAACAGAATTATGAATATACTTTACAATTGATATAATTAACTTTAATTTGTAGCATCCATATTAGTGTATATATTAGTATGTGTCTAAAGGAGTTTGCTTGATCACAGCCTCATTTCCCAATGTTACGCCTTACACCACATGTCATTACCATACATGTGAAATAACAAACGTCCCTGCTTATTGTCCAGAACAAGGATCTGACAAAACCATAAACTATTCCAAGGTTCTTTTTACTTTTATTAACAAGAGTAAATGCTAGCTTTCAGTATCATTATTGACTTACATTTCTGAATTAACTTTGTCCTTAGTCAAATTGAGTTCAGGTATTAGCCCAGATTAATTTGTATGTGAGCACACTAGTTAGTATGATTTAACAAAATGTAATTTTAGTTTCACAATGGGTCCCAATATATTCTGTGTGTTGCATAACTTATTGTTCCTCCATATTTTTGGATAGAAAATTTTGGTCAACTTGAAAAAACTAGAATTATCTGTATGAAGCATTTAAATCAATTTTCAGTTATGAAAATTTCATCAGGTCTCTGCAGACCAGGAAATAATTAAGTCCAGTTTTCATACGATATATTACTAGTGATAATCGTGTTTGGAAGACAGACAGTGAGTTTGAAGTTGTTTAATTGTCAACTGAATTATTAATTGTTTGAGGCCAAGCACTTCTGTGGAGGAATGACTGCTCCGTCCTTTTTACGCCACTCACTGGACTCTGTGCTGAGTTGCTGCATTCTTTGCAGCTGACATTTCTGTATAGAATTCATTCTTTAAAAGGACCATATGGGAGCAATTGATTGCTTCATCACAACTGGCATCTTGCTTCCAGCTGTGTCCAATAACCTGGCATAGCTGTATTTAGTGGATAACTACTAATGTTGTTATTGGTTATAAAAATCGTTAAGGTGCTTAGAGTAATAATGGGATTTCTGCCGAGTAGGAGTAAGAATATAATTTCTATATGACCTTTTTAAGTGTCTCTGACCTATCCTACAATATAAAATTAATACGTGTGTTACAACCATTTTGTTTTATTTCAAATATTGTTTCCAAACTTGATAGTGTTTACTGCATCCTAGTTCACTAACTAGGTGGTATGGAATTTAAAGACTCATGCTTAATTTAAAATTGCAGAAGAAGAAATATCACCAATGCCATCACAAAATGCACTTTTTTAAAAAGATTTTATTTATTTTATCTTTAGAGGGGAAGGGAAGGAGAGAGGGAGAGAAATATCAATGTCTGGATGCCTCTTGTGTGTCCACAGCTGGGAACTGGTCTGCAACCCAGGCATGTGCCCTGAGTGGGAGTGGAACTGTGATTCTTTGGTTCGCAGGCCCACACTTAATCCACTGAGCCACACGAGCCAGGGCAAAATGCACTTTTTTTAAAAGATAGAAAACCCTATATGTCACAGAAAGATAGTTGTAAATAATTCCATAGAATTTTATGATATATTAATTTTAAAATTAATATAGATATCTCCTTACTGATGTATTTTACCACATAGATATTTGGTCAAAACTTTATAAATATTCTTACTAAAAAGTGAGACTTTAAAATTCCAGTGCAGCATTTAAAGAATACTTACATTGATTTATTCTTTTGAAAAGTAAACATTTCTTTTCAAATATAGGTAATTTTTGAGTATAATTTTTGCATTTGAATTTTTTACATATTAAATCAAGTAATCTCAAAGACAGACATACTGATACAGAAAATTACAAACAACTATAGACATATTGTTTAAAATGACTTTTAAATACTACACTAACTTCAATGGTGACTTACAGTATAAAAATTAGCCTATTGCTGTTGCCTTTACATTATACTGTAGAGATTATTTAGAGATAAATTTATATGGTACATTCATACTGTGGAATATTTCACAGGTACTAAAAAGAGTAAGGCCTGGCACATGTATCAGCCAGGAAACATGACCCATACAGGGTAGGACCTACAGTTGTGGAGATAGAAAATAGTACAGTCATTAACAAATAATAATACAAGAATAAACTCTGTGTTTCTCATATGTACAACTGTAAACCTACTTTGCCCCACCTTGCATACATTGTTCAGTGACCAATGCTACTCATAAAACAAAATATACATTATTATCCAGCTCAAATAAGTTAAAAAGAGAAAGAAAGAGAACAAGATCACATTTGTCTCTTATCCTATTAGTAGAACATAAAACCTAAAGGACAATTACATAATGCCACAGCATTCATGATACAGATTAACGCCAAAGAGTCAACATCCCAGAAATCCTTTAGGGCTGAATTAGTGATGTTAGACTCTATTTATCATCCAAGACTACAAGAAAAATTTTACATCCTTCAGTACCACGCATTGGGGAAGTAAGGTTTCTATTTAGTATTTTTAGAACTGCTAATGTGTTAGTGTCGTAAGCTTGCCATAACAAATCCCCGTAAACTAGGAGGTTTACGATAACAGAAGCTTATTCTCTCACAGTTCTGGGGGCCAGGGTCGGATAGCAAGATATCATCAGGGTTGGTTTATGCTGCAGGCTCTGAGGAAGAATTCATATTATGCCTCTTCCCTAATTTCCATTGGCTGTACAGCATCCTGGGGGCTCCTTGGTTTGTAGGTAGATCACTCCAGTCTTTCCTTCCATCTTCTTATCATCTTCTCCCCTTCCTCTCTGCTTGTCTCAATTATACTTCTCCATTCTCTTATAAGAACTCTAGTGTTTGGGTATAGGGCTCAACCTAAATTCAGGATGTTGTCAGCTCTGGATTCTTAGTTACATCTACAAATGCCCTAATACCAAATAATTTTGGTCATATTCACAGGTACCAGGGGTTAGGACTTGGACATATCTCCTTGGGGGACATATTTCAACCTATTATAGCTATTAAGTTTATTTATACATTGCATGGCAGGTATTTTGACTACTGGATATCTTGTTTCTTTGAGAAAGTATTGAGTAGAGAGAAGAATGAATACATGATTACCAAAAACACTGTCAATACCCAAAACCGCTTTATCATGCCATATGCATGTAAATTTTCACTTTTGGTCAGACTGCATAGTTGTTTTTTAGTGTGGCTGTACTTTGTAATGATAGAGAATTATTATTGAGCCATACAGATGACAGCATTCTGAACTTGGCTTTAGTTTAAATCTTGGCTCTATCATTGAGTAGTTTTATAAGCTTAGAAAGATATTTAATCTTTTGTAGTGCTAGTGTATTCATATGTAAATTCTAGGCAGCACAGCAAGTGTAAAGTTCATAATTAATGATGATTATCGTAATCATATGTTTCCTCCAGGTGCATTCTGGCTGTTGGGTCTCTCCTGGGGTTACAATCAATAGAGATCTCATACGACTCGGCTGCTGAGCATGTGGACATAGCCTGAGGGTCATTGGTACCTAATCCATACTTGTTCAGCTGATGAAATCTGTACAAACTGTCCTCATCATTAAGAAATGTTAAATACCAGTTTAACACAATTTTTATTATTCTTATCATCATATACTAGACTTCTGACCATCTGGAAAGAGAATTATGTATCGCTCTTGGGCTATGTCTAATCTGATGCCAAATATTTGATGAATCCAGTCAGATTTTAAAACAAGAGATCTTGATTCTGTTTTTATTGTGTTAACAACAGTGGCTGGTGTGTTGGCATTGTTCTGACATGAGAGGTGTCATATGAGAAGTGTGGTGAAAAATAGCAAGGGCACCTTAGTCAAATGGAACAAAGTTTAAATGGCTGCTTTACTAGCTATTAATGGTATGACATGAACCATTTACTCACTCTCCTCCTTTCTCAAATACAGGTAATATGTCTTTGTTTTAAGTTTATTATGCTCATTAGAGATAAATTAAAGCACCAAGTTAGTGACCAGCTCATAGGAGGTGCTTAATAAACGGTAGTTAAAATAAAATATTAATAGCATCTGTGATGAAGATGATGATAGAACTTCCAATGAAATGAACTGTTTTATTTCCTTTTGAAATAAGAGCCAGTATTTGTCACATTGTGACAGAACAATTACTTTTTCAATATAATACTTTAATGCCTTCCAGTTCTGTTTTCTGATTGCAATCACTTTGGGTTTCTGTTAAATTTTTTCTATTTAGTTTTGTTGACATATAGCTAACATTTCATCTTATGTTTTATAAGCTATAGCAAGTTGATCAGCATATGTTTTCATAAAAATGCATTTGTATACAGAAATACATATAATATATCAGAACAGAGAAATATGCTTTTAATCTCAAATGTATTAATTAAATACTATATTTTGCTTCAAAGATATACAGCAGATGTGTGCCAACATTGTTGATTTTTCATAAATACATATTCAAATGCATAACTGTTTTCTTCATATGTAGACACACACAGACTTTGTTGCCTATATTTTAAATTTTGACAAATATCATTCCAAAACAAGACACAAGATGCATTTGGTAATTATTAATTGATGGTTCTAAGTTTAAAATTTTGTGAAACTATCCAAATGTATTAGGTGATATGCATCCTCTGCAATGGCTTCCTACCTATTTAGTCTGTCTCTAGTAGCTTCACTTTCCAGTTTTCTTTGTTCACTGCTGTGCATTGATCAGATTTTTTATTTTTAAGTCTGTAAAGGAATTTATTGAGGTATAATTTACACATTGTAAAATAACTTGTTTTTAGGTGTACCAGTCAATGATTTTTGCTGTCAGATCAGTCTTAGGAAACCATCTTCCAATGCCCATCCCTTGAGCAAAATCTTGAACAGCTTCCAACTATTTATAAAATTAAGTGCTTCGTTATTAGCCTGTCATTCATTACCCTTTACCATTCAGTGCTAGCTTACTTTTCTGACTTTATTTTCTCTTATTTCCTTTTATGTACTTGGTGATCCAGCTAACTTAACTACTTTCCTATTTCTGACATTTTCATGCTCTCTGACCCCTGTGCTTCATTCACCCATGTGGATTCCTTTTCCTGTAATGGTGTTCTCCATTTCTTCCCCCTACGTCAAGTACAGTCACATACACAAGACAAATTTACCTGTTCCCTTATCCATGATAGTTCCCTAATCTCCCTAGAACTAAAAGCTCCTCTGAACTCCTATAGCATTGACCAGTCTATACCTCTTTACGGTCCTACAACTTTCTGCCTTGTGCTACACTGAAGCAATATTTTATCTTTCTCATGGAAAGAAGAATCTTGATAGACTTTGTCTTTGTATTTTCATAGTATGCATTTGACTTTCTTATGAAAAGCGCATTAATTGTTCAATCAAGATATCAATTGAAAATAATTTAAGGTCCCTAACTTCCTCACCTAGAGAAAGCTGGTCTAAATAAGAAAAATTCTCCATCTCAATGGTGCCTTAATTAAATCAAGAATCTTCACAATCAGCAAGGTTTTCAAATATTTTGTTGTTTCTGTTTTGTTTTGTTTCATTTTCCTTGTATTTTTTCAATTACCATTTAATCCCCTTATACCCCCTTGCGCCCCACCAGCAATCACCACACTGTTGTCCATGTCCATGAGTCCTTTGTATATGTGCAAATCCATGTTTAGTTAATTCCTTAAAAACAATAAATAGGTGCCTATTTTGAAGCTCTAGTGTCATATAAAAAGAGATGTTCCTGTATATACTACTCTCATCTCCAGTGCAGAAGAAGGCTCTGGCCTATTCAGGATGTGCTGTTTCATGGCTTCTATCCTGCCTGAAGCCCAGCTGAAGCCATGGAGGTTTAGTCTGCCTCACACTCCTGAAACGCAGACTAATTCACTCAGTGGCCAGGACCAAGGGGCTCAACAGACAGGAATTTCTGCAATTTGTTTTGATGTTTAGAAGTTACCTTCAAAGCCTAGTCCTGTGGTAGGCCCTTGTGGATATCTGGTGCTTACTAAAGACAGGGTGATGTAATGCACCGTCCTACAAGGAAAATAAACCTCTCAGTGGTGCCAGAAAAATGAATAGGCTTTTTTATTAGGACTGAGGAGAAGGTTCATGCTCATGGCTAGGGCAGTACTTTCAATAGAATAAAACTTAAATCTGGTCCTAGAACCCCACACAGGTTAATTATTTTGTTCTTTATTTCATAACTGCTCATGTATAGGAATTCTAGTTTCTGTTACTGGCCATTTGGACATCATGGAGAATCTTTTTTAAACTATGAGCTAAGTTAAAATGTCTTTAAAAACATGCATTTTAACTATAGATAGATCGTGTGTAGTGTATTTGTAACCTGTAGCTGTGGGTTGCACAGATAGTGTTTTAGGTATAGCTGCTATCTCATTCTGCAACTATTTCAAATATATTTATAATAACATTGGATTGGCACTAACATATCCTATCATCCACAGATAAGTAATTTATATTGACACGAAGTGCTAATACACTTTGTTAAATGTAAAACATCCCAATTGTTATTGTTTTTAGTTTACAGAGTTTTTATAAATAAAAAATTCTAAATACTACTTATTTGAACTTCTTTATACTGGTCTCATGCATTTTAACTTAAATGTTTAGACTTATTTGAATAAATGCATTTTTCTTTGGTAAAAATATATTTAGAATAATTTGCCATTATACAATTAAATGTTCTTCACTTAACCAGAGATATTATGAAGTAGATATATATTCTGTTCCTCTGTAGTAGAGCCTTCTTGATATTTTATGACTTACAGGAGTTTGGGTGTAAACTTCATGGGGCCAGGCATTAGACATGCTTTCTTTTTCAGTTAGTCCATGCTACCCAATCCTATAAGAATTTATCTGCCTAACAAGATCAAATGTATCCAGCAATTGACTAAATATCTTATTTGTAGGATTTATGTGCCTCCTGATAATGTTTGGTCTTTAATTTCGATAGGGTATATAAGTACTAAACATAATATTTCACACCAGGGTCAGTAATGGGGAAAGATCATCAGATGACTGTGATTTGTACTCCTTTATCCACTTTTATGGCTGACATATAGTGCTTTCCCCCATCTTTGCCTTTTGTTTACTATGTTCCAAATTGTTTTTAAACTGTTACACAAGGGATTATGTCCCTTGGGAATGGTCCATTACATTTTGAATATCAGTGCCATTCCAAGTTATTTCAACCATAGCATTAATCTCACTTAAAGCAATAAAAAGCAAATAGTGGTAAGAGGCAAGATGCATAAAGCATTCCATTAAACAGTTAAAAAAAAAAGATGTTAAATGTTCCCTCTGTAGGAGCTCCTGCAGCTCTTGATACGTTTGTGAACAACTGAGCTAGAGAAAAGTAGCAGTGGGATTATTAGTGAAGAGAGGAGCTTACAAGGAACATGAAAAGGGGACGCTTCCCATTCTGGCCTCTTTCTTCCTGCATGCAGTTACAAAGAGAGAATCATTTAAAGAGCTCCTGTAGAACTCCCTTTCATTGGTTTCTTTTCTTACGTAAAGTTACCAACAGGTTCATTCATAAGGTGATCTTGAAGGTTGTTTCACTGTCACTGAGCCACAGTTAAGGTGGTTTGTAAAGGGTATCACCCAAGTATAAAGATGCCTGGTAGGAAAATAAGGCCTTTATACAAAAAGAGCAACAGCCCATCAGATCTTTGCTTTTCAAACCAGGCAGGTTTCCCCTTGGAAAGATTAATTACAGTCAGGTTGAGAAGACCGTCTTGCTGTGTGTGTGTGCGTGTGTGTGTTTCCCCATCTAACATTAGAAAGATAAAGGCTGTGATTAGTGTGCACAAAGCCTCTGATCAAACCAGCTCGGAGGTTTGTGACAGGAGGTTCAAACACTTTATGGATCACTGGTGCTGACAGGTAGATCACACAGGCCTTAAACAGATGTTTAGTGCGAAGATGAATGTGTGAGATCTCAAACGCACAGCGTTCTTTCGCTGGGCCACTGCAGTCTGTGAAGTATTAAACGTTGCTAAAGAAAGCCCCTCCTCTAAAAAGGGTGAGAAAGTTACTAACAAGCTTCCATTAATAAAAGAAATCTCAAACTTTCTCTTATTATCCAGATTTAATACAGCTTAGATTTGAAAGTTACCAAACTTTCTTCAGGCATTGATGAAAACTTTCTCTTATAGTTTGTGAAGTGCTTATTAATGAGTCTGTGAGTGTTCCACCTCATGAGCTATATTTAAGTTTAGTTGGAAAAGGTAGATGATTCAAGGTAACTTAAGTTTAGTCTTAACCCAGAAATGTTCAAGCAGCATCGCTTTATATTTTTCATATATAATTTTGAAATAATATGGGTTGAAAACTTCATAATCATGAAAATATACTGAACATATATTTAACCAAATTTCCATCGTGAACTATACTATATTTAATAATTTTACATGTCTGTAACTAAGAAAAGCTATGAATGCCTTCTACTTCCTTCTTTGACAAGGAGTTAAATTTATATGTGTCTGCATTTATGTGTGTAAATGTGTGTATCTAGTTAGCTCTGGGAGATAGGACCATTAATTGTTTTATCATTTTATCACTATTACAGGGGACTATGGACCTGAGGTTTCTGCCTGTTGTAGTACTTTGTCTTGCTGCTGGTAACAACTTCGTTAGGTATCATGACAAATTGCCCTTACCTTGTCATGGTAGAATCATACAAACTATTGAAAGAAATATTCAATTAGTCTTGGCACCTTTTTTTAAGATGGTATTTATTTACTTTTAGAGAGAGAGGGGAAGGGAGAGAGAAAGAGAGAAACATCAATATGTGGTTGCCTCTCACACACCCCCTACTGGGGACCTGGCCTGCAACCCAGGCATGTGCTCTGTCTGGGAATCGAACTGGTGACCCTTTGGTCCTTAGGCCAGCAATCAAACCTTTGAGCCACACCAGCCAGGGCTGGTCTTGGCACTTTTGATACCCTAAGCCATGGCTATATGAGAAGGTTCTTGTAAAGTCTTAGGGAAATATTTACATATGATTGAAAATATCAAGGAAAATTATTGATTTTATATATTTTGTACCAGAAAGTACCATTGTTATTAGAAAATGTCAATTTTTCAACTTTTTCAGTATTAAATTCAGTTTAAACAAAATATGTCTGTCAATTGGATTACCACTAATAGGAAGATTTGTAAATTACTGGAACTAATAGTGAACTAGTAGAAAAATTACTAAATGTGTAGGCACAGATAATTATTGTGAAATATTGTATATGAGAGCATTTTTTGAACTAACAAAGACTTTATAAGGGTGCAAAATAGTTTTAAAAGGAGGAAGGAAAGAATGAAGGAAACAGGAGAAAAAAATAAGAAGCAGAAAGGGAAGGATAATAACAATTGTTTAATGGAAAGAGCCACTTAGTTCTATATACTGTTTTCTATGATGGTATTACCTAAGACACTCTTTTAGGAATCATATTAGATAATTTCCTTCCCTGCCCACCCCCCTCTATTTTAGTTGTGTTGCCCAAATCACTGACAATCCAAAAATGTCTTCGATATTTAACCAATACTTACTGAAGATAGTACTGTACATAAGATATTAATGCTCAGAGACAATAAATAATTTAATATGATACAGTTCTTATTCCTGAGGAGTTTAGGTGGAGAGGTAAAAGGAGCTTCACAGTACTGGAACTTGAAATTGTTTTGAAGTGTTTCTCAAGCTGTGGCATGGTGTGTGTGCGCGCACATGTGTGTGCATGCATGTGTTTTCCATGAAAACTAGGGGGGAGCCTTTGGTATAGAGCTCCAAATTGCATATTGAAATGCGCTTTGTCTATCCATAATTTAATCTGTGCAAACGTATGCTGAGTTCCACTCACCTTGAATGATCCATTCTGTTGCAGTTGCATTCTTGGTGTCTGGGATGTCAGACAAGAAACAGGTTTACCTCGTCTCATTCTCTGTCCTTCAGCTTTTTCACTCACTGAATTTTTTTTTCTTTTCTTAAAAAAATAAAGATGTAAGAGTTGTTTGTAAGCAACTTTCACAATTATTTCTTACCCGGAGTGTGGGACTGCCTGTTTGAATGTTTCCAAGAAAGTATTGTTCTTATGTGACAACAGGTCAGAAAGACTCCGCATTAATTACACTAACATATGGTTATTAACAGATTCGAGCTCAGGGAGCAATACTTTACAATGTTATCTTCCACATAGTCAGATGTTAGCCATATTGTCAGTGCTGGCAGCTATTGTTTCACTCATTTACTTCACAGAGCTAATTACTCCCTAATAATAACTTTACCTTGGAGTTTTTCACTCGCCTGTGCCAGCAAACCTGTTCACACTACATATGCTAATTATTGGCACTTATTCATTATGTTAAGATAGCTTTAAGTTCAAGCTGTGCAGCCTGGCTTTCGGTATGGAGCCAGCTGGCTGCAAAGTTCCACCTTTTTTTACTAAAGTCATTAAAAGTTTTAATATGGGGCCCATCTTGTTCTCTTTACAAGATTCAGTTTTTCGGGAATTCAAATGAATGTGCAGTTACCCACGGACAATTGCAAATTGTAATAAGAATTTCTTTTGTTTTTGTGAGGCCTGCACTCCTTGCTTTACTGTTAGGTTCGAAAAGATGAGAAAATTCTTTTACATTTAAATCATACATTCACTTTTTTGGTTGCTCTATCTACACGGACAGACATGCATGTGCAGACAGACACACAGCTCTCTCTGGTTGGTTCCTGTTCCTTCAGAATAAGTTTAACTCACTGGGGATATGTAATTCATGCACGTCTAGAGGATGGAAAATCTGGAATTTTACTGTTCAGGTAACAATCTTTCTCAAGTTTATTTTTTCTGTATCATTTCAAGAAACTTAGGGTTACCGCTAGGGCCAAAGACTGTCCTTGAACTCTATTCAGGATTGCCATTGTTATCATCGAGAATTAATATTTAAGTGCTGATTCAGTCAGAGTAAAATCTGGTTTCTCTAGTTTTAATAAACAAATAGCTTCATTTGGTTCACATCCAAATATAATGAATGTCTACTGCTACCCCTCAATTTTATAATCCAACTTTGATGTGTATGAATCAAAATGAATTTAAACATTTTAGGTGGTAAATTTTTGGAGAAATCTTTTGAGACTGGGAAATGAATATACACTCAGACATCAACTCTGTGTAAAAAATAGTTTTTGTCTTAAAAGATAAGTTTTAAAATATTCAACCTTCTGATCTTCACCTTGGACATGACAAGTCTCTTCAATCTTTTATATTAAGTAATATTGTAACATAGGCACTAAATACATGAGTCCTTAATATACAGGTACTCTGGTTAAGGTATTATTGTTCCATGCAAGAGAGAAAATTAGAAGATACAAACCTATTTCAACCAAAGGCGAAGACAAGAGGCTTGGGTTCTTTCAGCTTTGTAAATCTTCATTTTTTCTCCCTAATTCTCCTATATTTTGTTATTAGGTAATTTGATGTTAGAATACTCATAGGTAGTATTCATTTTAGCCTATGAAAAGCTAGCTATCAAGTGCTGGTATTCTTAAGGATTGGTGTAATTTAGTGTGTTGGGGAAGGGGTAGTGGAGAACAACTAGTGTTAGAAGAGAAATGGAAGGGAATGTAAACATTTTTTGGTTTATAACTATGATTATGTGAGTGGTAGTAATGGTAGGAGAGAGCTATTATCAATTATCAAGATGTGGATAAATGGTTACGTCTGTACAAATATGCAGTAAGGACTGGAGGGTCTAAAAATGTTGTTTTTTTTTTTTTCTGGAATATAACCTCTATGAAAGGTCTTGTTCACATTTTAAATAATCATATAGTAATACATTGGCTGATGAGAAACAGATAGTCCACACTGAGGGTATTAGTAATTGATTGCTAGTTCTAAATACTGACCAAAGTTTGGAAACAGACTGTATTTGAATTTAATATTATGTCTATAAAGATTATTAATTCACTTGTTGGTTTAATTTTTTAATGCATGAATTATCCATTGCTATGTCCATGGTGGAGAAGAAAAAAGAAGTTTGGAAAAGAGGATAAACAGTGTTAACAAAACTTAGCTGCAACTTAAGAAAAAGATGCTTCTCATTAAAAAAAAAAATGTTTTCTTGAGACTCAAATTCTAGTTTGTATTTGTCATTTCTTTTTTTTTGAGAAACTCTTTTTTTAAAATTATTGTTCAATTACAGTTGTCCCCATTTTCCCCCATTACTCTCCCCTGCCCTGCCCACCTCCCACCTCCCACATTGTTGTCTGTGATTTTTGGTGGCACTAGGTCTGTGAGAGATGAGAAAACAGGCGGTTGCTGTGCCACATGTGTCGGCTCACACGGACATTACCACAGTTTCTTTTAAGAGGGGGTGGAAAGTTTGATCAAAATCAAATGCAAGTACAATTGCAGTTTTGAAGAGCTGTAACTGAGAGTTCTATATAGGCTGCCTCAAGTTTCTTGAGGTAATTTAAAATCTATTCATATACAATGAAATTACAGATAAGTAAGAATAATTTAATGAAAGTAAATTTTAATTTTAATTTTAAAACCACCAAATTCTCCATAAAAAAATTATGAGACTGGGATATATGTAATATGTTTCTTTTTGAAGCTTGTGAAACTTTTATTAGCTATCAACCTAATAAAAACATTTAAAGATATATAAATATTCACAGTGACTAAGGAAGACCTCATTTGGACTCTTCTATATTTCCTGAGTAATCCAGTTTTATGATTTTTCATTTGGCTTGAATAACTTTGTCACCTTGATTGTTCTCTACATGTTGATAGAAACGAGTAGCCCATTCTTTACTTCAGAAAGAAAAAGTGTTTGATTAATTTCTACACTATCTTCCATGTTTTAACACTGAAAATTGCAATGGCCACCCCCAAAGGGAATTTTTGACCATGAGAGAATGCTTAACATTTGCTCCCTTTTACCTACTCACCCTGAATTGTGAGCTTTTATAGATGGCTACCTGACGGAACAAGTGCTTAAAGACTCCTCATGCTAAAAACAAAAAACAGACAAAACACATACACCCGCACACACACAACTTATTTCTGAATAAAAATCATTATATGTATGTAATTTCTGCTCTTGCACGAATTAAGGGAAAATCTCAACCTTATATATATATATATATAAGAAAGAGAAATGTTTAAGGTGAGTCCAGAACATGGAAGGCTGCAGAATAAACTATCACAAAAACTAGGCTGCTCCTGGGGCCAAATACCAATACCCACTTTATTGGATCAAAGAATAAGCTTTGGATTAATAACCCATGAGTTGTGGTGGAGCTTAACCTAAGAGTCCCTCATCAAGCTTAGGCAAATTCATGCTACAGTAACAACACAAACAACAGCAACAACAAAGCCCAGGTCTTAGAGGTATAAATTTCATTCACATTTATGTCCATGGTGTATCAGCGACAGCTTTGTCCCACCCTCTCTTCAATCCAAGACCAAGCAAGACAAGGAGCAGCTCTGGCCTGGAGTATCATAGTCTAATGACAAAAGAACAGAGGTTACAGCAGAAATATGCAAGGTCTCTTAAGGTTTCAAAGTCACACCCATCATCTTCTCTTATTTTATAGCCCGAAGCAAGTCACATGACCAAGTCTGAGATCAGTGATATGAAAAGTAAAGTCCTACTGTGTGGACCTCTGTAAAGTAGGGCATTAACTATTTTTAAATAAACTCTACCACAGGGACTTAGGTGTTCAAGCTTAGTAGTGTCCCTGAAAACCTAACAGCATCAAACAAACACCCTCTGGAGGAAAGTGTCTCTAGTTTAGTTCCCTGAGATTCCCACAAAGTAGGATGAAAGAAACATAGACTCAAATGTAAAAAATTGTGTAACACACAAAGAAGTAATCTATAAAGAATAAGAGTCGGGAGAAATGCTCAAGGATCTAGCCCTATACTCCAAAGACTTCGGATATTGGAAATGTCATGTAGCTGATATAAAAATATGCATGAAATACTTAGGAAAACAAATAATGAAATCACACAAAGAAAGCATCTAAAACTCAAAAATTAATAGGACTATTTGAAAATGAGTCTGTAGAAATGAACACTATGATAACTGGAATTAAAAATTCAATAAATGGGCATATTATGGCTTCTCATTACAAAGACCAGATTAATTATACTACATTAAACATTTAGAAAATCAGAAAAAAATATATGAAACAAAAGTATGCACACATTGGAGAGTAGGCAATTCAGTGTTCCCTGGGAGAGAGGCAATAAGTGAGGAGAGTTCAGTGAGTGTCCCCAGCTCTCTGCGTGAAGGGAGTAGGAAGCCCAGAGCCTGATAGTCTTTCTGAGTTTAAGAGATACACTGTGGATTTCAGGAATACCAAGGCAGATAAACAGGATAAAGTTTGGGAGGACAGCTTTGCATAGGAAACAAAAAGAGGAAGACTGATTTACTCACCGGAAGTCTGCAGAGAGTTTTTCTGTCAGGTTTTCGCTGAATAGTGATTGGAGCATATGTATGTAAACTACTGAAGCCAGGTAAAGAACCTTTGGAAAAAGAGCTAGCAGTAATGCTAATCTCCAGTTCTCTCATGGGGCTAGGAAAATTTGTGTTTTTACCAGTCACCATATAGAGACTCCTAACACATGGGTTGTTGTGCCTAGCCTTTGAGAAGGATATTACCTTAGTAATAGAATCAGATTACTTTTAGGCTGACAGCTATTGTAAAACTTGGAAGGATCGAATTGTTTCTAAATTGAAAAAATGCATTCCAGAATAAAACCAAAAAAAAAAAAATCTAATGAAATATTTTTTACAAAAAGTAAAAGCAAAATTCAAAATCTTTTTTAACCATTCAAAAACTATCATGCATGTAAAGAAGCGATAAAATATAATATATAATCAGGAGAAAAGTTAATCAACAAAAACCAAGCCCAAAGTGGCACAGATGTTAGAATTAGTAGACAAAGATGGTGAAACAGCTATTACAAATACACTCCATATGCTCAAGAGCATGATGAGGAAATGAATGGAAGATTTTTTTAAAAGTTCAAGATTGAACTTTTAGAGATGAAAAGTGTAATATTGCAGATGAAAAATATACTGAATGGGATTAGGAATGGCAGATGATAAGATTAGTGCATTTAAAGACATAACACTAGAAACTATTCAGAAATAAACAGAGGGAAAAGATGTAAAAATAGAGGAACAGTGAGTCGGGGCAGGGGGTAAGAGAAGGCAGAGAAATTATTTGAAGATATAATGCTCCCAAATTTTCAAAATATTTTATAAACTATAAACTCATATATCTAACAAACTCGGGGAACTGAAGCAGAACACACATGATCAAATTGCTGAAAAGCAGTGATGAAATTGGACACCAAAAAGCATCTCAAGACAACAGACATATTCCATATGTTAAGTTTTTGAAAGTTTCTTCTTATACTGTATATAAAGTGGTATAACATTATTCGAAGTAGACTGTGATAGATAGGTATACAGTAAAGCACAGAGCATCCACTGAAACAGAATAAAACAAACAGTAAATACTCAGAAGCCAATAAGGGAGATCAAATGGAATCATAAAAAATTACTTGGACCAAAGGAAGGGAAAAGTTAAAAAGGGAACAAAGAACAAATGAAATAACTAAGAAACAGATAGCAAGATTGTAGATTTATTCACAATTGTGTCATTAATCACATTAAATGTGAAATATCTGGGAAAACTAAAATTCAAAGACTGTCATTCTCCTTTTTATTTTTTTAATACAAGCAAGACCCACCTGTATGTTGTTTTCAGGAAACAGTTTAAATATAAAGATTCAGACAGGTTAAACCAAAGGATTAGGAAAATACATAACAAGTTAACAGTAATTAAAAAAAAAAAAACTGGAATGGCTATACAATATAAAGTAGATTCAAAGCAAAATATATCAGGAATATTGAATATTATTTCATAATGATAAAGTGGGCAGTTCATCAAGAGGATATAAAATTCCTAAATATTTGTGTGTCTAATAACAGAAGTTCAAATTCTGTGTGATGAAATGTTATAGAACTAAAAGGACAAACATGCAGACCACAATTATAGTTGGATATTTCAATAGCTAACGGCAATTTATTGTACAAGAAATTGGAAAGAGTCAAACAATACTATTCACCACCCAGACCTCACTGACAATTATAGCATTCTCCATTAAACAGGAGCACACAATTATTCCTTTAAAGTACACATAGAGAATTAGCATGCAGGTCTTATTCTGGACCATGAAAAGTCTCAATAAATATAAAAGGATTGAACTAATTTAAAACATTGTATGTTCTCTGATCATAGTAGAAGTAAATTGACAATAGTAAGGTGGAAATATCTATAAAATTCCAAGGTATTTGAAAATTAAAAAACAACACAGTTTTAAATAATGCAGTGGATCAAATAAGAAACCACAAGCAAAATGAGAAAGTATTTTGAAGTGAATCAGAATGAATTAATCTCATATTTTAAATGTGTGACACATAGTTAAAGCAGTGCTTTAGAGGAAAAAGTATAGCATTAAAACTTCCTTAATCAATTTAGCCCTATACATTTAATGAAGATATTAAAGTTGATACAACCTTGAAAAAGTTTATACTAGAAAAGAAAAAGATTTTAAATCAATTAGTTAATATTCCCCTTTAGATTCCAGAAGTAGAAGAGCAAGAGAAAATTAAATACAAACTATGCAGAAGGTGAAAAAATAAAGACTAGTAATCTTTGGAACATAAAATAGAAAAACAAAAGACACAAACAAGTGAATTAAAATTTGCTTCTTGAGATTAAGAAATTGATAAAGCTTCAGTTAAACTGCTGAGAAAAAAGGCAGATACAAATTATGAATATCAGGAATGAGAAGAGACATCATCTACAGATTCTACAGACTATAAAAGGACAAGGAGCTACTATGAAAAACTCTATGCCCATAAATTTCACAACTTGGAGATAAATGACACGTTACTTGAAAGACAAACTAGCAGAACTCACTCAAGAAGAAACACAGACCCTGCATACATATACAATATTAAACTTGAACTTTCAGTCAAAAATATTCCCACAAAGAAAATCCCAGGCCCAGATGGCTTCATGAGTAAATTGTACCAAATATTTAGGAATAAAAAATAATGCTAATTCTATACAAACTCTTTCATAAAATGTTATAAATTAATTATCAATGAAAAAATTATCTTAATAGATGCAGAAAAAAAGTTTGACCAACTTCAATGCCTATTAATGATAAAATTCACTCTGCAAATTAGGAATATAAGTTAAGATTCTCAATTGAATGAAAAATTTCTACAAAGAACATAACTACCCTCATATTTAATGTTGAAAAATTGAACATTATTTTTCTAAGGTTAACTACTCTTAATTTTTTTTATTCATTATTTTACTGTAGGTCCAATTCTTCAATGCAGTAAGTCAACAGAAATAAATAAAAGGCATGCAGATTGGAATGGAAGACACTAAACTATATTTATTCATGAATAACATGATTATGTGGAAAATACTAATAAATCTATTAAAAAGAGACTAATGAGTTCAGCAAGAACACAAGATATAGTGTCAACATACAAAGTATAGTACTAGAATTTTAAAAAATCAGAAATTGAAGTATGTAAAAAGCATTTAAAATTTCATTAAAAATATCAAATATTTGGGAATAAATTTGACAATAGATATGCAAGACATACATAATGTAAATTACAACATCTTGCTGAGAGAAAAGGGGACCTAAAGAAATATAGACATATGTGCTACATTCATGGGTTGGAAAACAGTGTTTTTAAAATGTTACTACTCTATAAATTCATCAATAGACTTAATGCCATCTGAATTAAGTGTTTGTTTTTTTTGTTTTTGCCATAATTGACTAACTTATTTTTTAAGTTTTTATTGACATGCAAAACATTTTTGAAAAAGATGGACAAAGTTGAAGGATTTATGCTTCCTGATTTTGGTTTACTTTTAAGCTATGTTAATCAATAAAATGTGTTGGATAGTGGCAGATGTACAGATAAGTGGAACAGAATAGGAAGAACATAAATATACACACATAAATGTATCTTCAATTGGTTTTTGATAAAAGTATCCAGGCAATTCAGTGGGAAAAAATAATCTTTTAAACAAATGCTGCAGGGGCAATTGAATATCTATATGCACAAAATGGATAACAACTATTCTCTCATACCATATTCAGAAATTAATACAAATGGATCTATAGATTAAACATAAGAGATTAACTATACAGTAACTAGAAAATAGGATAATTATTTCAGTGACCTTGGACTAGGCCAAGATTATTAAATAGCAATCCCCAAAAAGCATTAACCATAGAAGACATTGTAATAAATTGGATTTCACCAATGCTAAACCTTTTGTTGTTCTTTAAACACTATAAAGAAAATTTAAAAGCAACCCAAAACTGACAGAAACTACTTGAAATACATATATCTGATAGAGGACTTCTTTTCAGAATGTAGTCATATCTCTGTAGACACAATAGTCAGAAGTAATCCAATAAAAATGACAAAGAATTGAAGACCTGGGGATGGCAAACAAACACATGGAAATATGAACCTCTTTGATTATTAGAGAGTGGCAAATTAAAAGCTGTACCCACACAAGAATGGCTAAAATTAAAATGACTATATCACAGACAAAAAGATAGTGGAGCAGCCAAAACTCTCATAAATTACTAGTGGAAATTCAAAATAGCACAGTCCATAGAAGATTTGTAGGTCAAAGAATTAAAAATAAGACATTATGGGCAAATACCAATCTAAAGAAAGCTAAGGCATTATAACAGCATTCATCAAAATGGACTTCAAGCCAAAAAACATTACTAGGGATAAAGAGGGCTTCTACATAAAAATGAAAGATATATTTTACCAAAAAGACAGCACATTCTAAACTTGAATTCATATATTAAAATATTCTCTAATTATATAAAACCAAACTGATAGCACTAAAAAGAGAAATTGTGAAACAAACCATCACTGTGGGAAACTTTATTTTACATGTCTCTTTCAATTATTGGGAAGTTAAGATACATTATTATTAAAGATACAGAATAATTGGAAACATTGAAAGACATGATATATGGGAATTTTTGGAACCCTGCATCCAATATTTACAGAAAAAATATTCTTCTCAAACACATATACAAGATAATTTCTCAATAATTATCATAGAATTTAGTGTCATACAGTGTTTATTGATAATACTGTAATTACAAACAAAACCCAAAATACCTAGAAATATATTAACAATCTCCTAAATAATCTATAGGCAGAGCAAGAATTTTGGTGTGCAGGGAATTTATAAAAAGAAACATACATTCTTAGAACTTACTGCTAATAACATTTAAAAATTTGGACAGCTGAAATATGTATTTCTGTTAATAAGTTCTTACAGGTAGGTAAAGAAAGGAAAATAATAAGTTATTGTTCACTTAAGGTGTTAGGAAAATAATAATAGACTAAATGCAAAACAACTAAAAGAAATGATAATAAATACTAGATGAATTAATAACTAAAAACAGATTTATAGTACAGAAGCTCAGTAAAGCCAATGGGTTTTTATTTGAGCAAACACGCAAAATAGTCAAAACTTTAGCGAGATTTATCGCTAAATAAAGAGAAGATAAATAAGGCCTAAGGCTCCAGTATGTGACATGCAGACTACATAGCTGATAATACCATATTATGTAATTGAAATTTGCTTAGAGGGTTGAACTTAAATGTTCTCAGCAAAACAAACAAAAAAATATGTGAGGTGATGGATGTGCTAATTAATTTAATGGGGCAAATCCTTTTACAATGCATATGTATATCAAATCATCCTGTTGTACACTTTAAATAACTTAAAATCTCATTTGTCATTTATACTTCAGTAAAGCTGAAAAGACAGAAATAAATAATATATATAATAAAAACAGAAGTTGAGCTACAGAAAAGATTAAAAATATAATAATAAAATACTATGAATAATTTTGCTAATAATTTTACTTAAAAATAAAAGGAATGAACAAATTCTTAGAAAAAAATGGAATTTATAGAAACTTTGATCAAAAATAGAAAGCCTAAATGATTTTATAATCATTAAATAAATTGATTTAATAGTTTAAATCTTCCCACAGAGAAATACTGGATAATTTTACAGATCCATTCTGCCAACTCTTCAAAGAATAGATTATTCTAATTACATGAGGGGGGACCCCAAAAAACCCAGAATTATCTTCTGGAGGGAGAGCCCCTTTGTGACAGTAAGGCAGAAAATAATGGTGTTTGGCAGTGAGACAGAGTTTAGGGATTGTGCTCTTCTCATCACCACTGTCTTGTTTTATGCCCAGATCCTCTCTCACATAGTCATTTTAGTACCCTCTTTCCCCATTGCCTTTGGCCTAGCTGCCTCTCCAGATTCCTTCTCATTGCTTTCAGTTTGCTCTTCCTAGTCTCTACCGTGTTTAAAACCAGTCATCAACTTGCCCTTGGTTCTACTTATACTCTGAGCACTGTTTCCAAGATATCAAGACCGGTTGATAAGAAGAAAATGAGTACGGTAATTGTAATTCAGTATGGTGAGTGTAATAGTGTAAAAAGGTGCTCCTTTTCCGCACTCTGGGAAGAGCTAGGTTGGGGGTCTGGGGGTGGGGAGAATGACGAATTAGTACCTAAGGAAGGCTTGCTGGAGAGGTCAGCCTGAGCTGATGGCTAAAAGATGAGTGCAAGTGAGTTAAGTGGGGAGAGGGACATCTCAGGCAGAGTGAACAAAGTGAGTCAACTGTTGAGATTCTGGCAATCTGGCATATGTGGGAGATAAGGTAAGAGCAAGTTAGGTCAAGGCCACTCTGTGAGTTGAGGGATTAGAGCTTTATACCCTAGGGATAGAAAACTATTGAGTTGTTTTAAAGTGGCAAGATTTCCATTTTAGGTGCACTTGGCATATAAGTGGAAACCAGTTTTAAAGCCTATGAATACCAGGAGAAAGAGATGAAGAGAATCTAAATTACAATTGGAAATTGGTAGGAACAAAGAGTAATGATGTATTCAATAAATATTTATCAACTTGGCAATTGATCAGACCAATTCTTTCTAATATCATTGTCTTACAATGTCTGGCATATAAAAGGCAACAAAATAAATCATTGTATATAAAATTGAGTGAATAAATATGACTGTTTTTACATGTATTTCATAAAAAATTGAAGGGATAGAATTTGACTGTCACTTAAGCCCAGTTCTGATATATGAGGTCTGTCTAGAAGGTATCCAGCCATGAAATATGAAAAACAGAGACATTTATTGAAGAAGATACAAGATATAAGAAACATTGTACATAAGACAATGATCCTTAGTCCCTTCAAAGTAGGCACCTTGGGACCTCACACAGTTCTCCCATTCACCATCAGCTGCCCTGTCATATTTTCCTAAATCTTGTCGACAGTTTGAAATCTCTTCCCTTTCAAAGATGATTTTAGTTTTGGGAAAAGCCAGAAGTCACAGGGCACCAAATCTGGGCTTTAGCGGGGCTGAGTCAACTGGATGATTTGATGTTTTACAAAAAAACTCTGTAGGAGATGTGATACATGAGCAGGCATGTTGTCATGATGAAGCTGCCAATCACTGTTGTCCATGGCTGTAGCCTTTTTAGTCATCTGAATATTTTCTGTGGTGGAATATTCAAGCTTAATGCAAAATTTGGTGCAGATTTGTTGCTCTACTCACTAAGTCATTTTGAATGTGATGGCTACACAGTACACATGCTCACTCAATGGCATCTACTGCCCCCACTAATTAGTACAGTGAAGTTGTCATTGTTCATACATGTTCATTCCAGTCCACTTGCCTTGGCTGCCAGGTTACATTGATGTCACTCAAATTCTTCTGTTTAAATTAACAATGGCTGCACTTTTTCTGGACAGACCTCATATATGTTAGTCAAAAATTATTTTATATTCTGCAGTAGGAAATTATAATTCAATGTGATAAATAAAATAGTGCAGATATGTTCCCTCCCCAAAACTAGAAAGTGAGAGGGACATTAGTAAAGATTTAGGAGCCAGGGAAATCTAGAGAAACTGAAGCTTGAACTGAATGTATGGTGAGTAGGAGGTAGACAGTGAAATTACTCAGCTGATGACATGATCCAACTAGAGATAGTGAGTAAATAATTTAGAGATTGTAAGTAAAGTGTCTAAACTTAGTTTTATCCATGATGAACTGAGGTCCTCAGGAAATAAACAATATCCAACATGAAATTGGATACATATATTTGAAAATCAGAAAGCAGTTCCTCCAAGTAGTTTCAGTTCTAACATCGTGCCACAGTATATCTTTTAACGCTGAGCATGTCTCTCTGTGTGAGAGATTATTTATTTACCTTTCTCTAAGTATACTGTCAAATACTTTTATTCCTCTTTCTCAACTCTTGTTTTTTTCTTTTATGCCCCTCCTTAACAATGCCTTTTTTTCTTTTCCTTTCTTCACTTTATTATGATAAAATCCAAACATCATAGGAGGTAATGTATGTGGTGTATATTGTTGGGCTTTGGGATGACGACTTAACAATCTGAATGACATGATGAATAGCCTGTTTTATCTGACAATAAAGGCATACAAATGGGTGAGAAGAAATGTTTAGAACTCCAGAGGTTGAAATAGACTGCGAAATGACAGGTAAATTGGACAAGTGCAGTCAATGAAGATGAAAGTAGTATAGCAGTGCATGCATGGGGCTGGGGGCAGGGTGCTGGTGATGAACAAGAAATATTGGAAAGCTAGTCTACAAATGGGGACAGCAGAAGCAGGCCTGAGCCAATAAGGATGAGTTGGACAGCAGGTAACTATCAAGTCTGCCAAGTTATTTTTTTAACTTGGTTTTGAAAGCATGTGAAACAATACAACCTAACTAAGAATATACAACTTGGTTATCCCAATAACTATGTATAGCCATGAAAGATGGACAGTCAAGAAGGCTGACAAAAAAAAGTGAGGACTTCTGGCCAAGATAGAGGCATAGGTGGACACACTGTGCCTCCTTGCACAACCAAAATTAAGGACAACAAGGATTTAGAAACAAGAAAACACTCAGAACTGAGAGAAAATTGAGCTGTACAGAGGTCCGACAACCATTCATCCAGACTGGTAAGAGGGGCGGAGGCACAGCAGGAGGAAGCAGAGGTTGGTAGACCCAGGCCTGCAAGTGGTGGATGGAAGGCCCCAGGTGCACAAGCAGCAGCTGGTAGACCCCAGGCACAAGGCAGCTGGCTGACCAGGCAGTCCCACATTCACATGCAGATAATCCAGGCAAAAACAGGGAACAAGACAGAACTTGCAACCCAAGGCCCCAGTGCCAGAAATAAAACCTAAAAACACCGAGACCCTGCCCCCACATATAGCATCACAACCCAGCCACTGGGCTGCCCCATCCTGGGGAACACCTAAGGCTCCACCCCTCACTATGTAACAGCCCTGACCAGACAAAAAAAAAATTCAAAAATGGCTCAAATGGAAGAACAAATCAAAGCCCCAGAACCAATTCATCTAAGCAATGAAGAGATAGCCAGCCTATCAGATGCACAGTTCAAAGCCCTGGTGATCAGGATGCTCACAGAATTGGTTGATTTTGGTCACAAATTAGATGAACAAATGAAGGCTACAGTAAGTGAAATGGAGGAAAATGCACAGGGAACTAATAATGATGGGAGGAAAAGTGGACTCAAATCAATGGAGTGGACCAGAAGGAAGAAAGAAACATCCAATCAGAAAAGAAGGAAGAAACAAGAATTCAAAAAAATGAAGAGAGGCTTAGGAACATCCAGGACATCTTTAAACATCCCAACATCTGAATTATAGGGGTACCAGAAGGGGAAGAGGAAGAGCAACAAGTGGAAAACTTATTTGAACAAATAATAAAGGAGAACTTCCCCAATCTGGCAAAGGAAATAGACTTCCAGGAAGTCCAGGAAGCTCAGAGAGTCCCAAAGAAGTTGAACCTGAGGAGGAAGACACCAAGGCATATCATAATTACATTAGCCAAGATTCAAATGAAGGAGAGAATTCTAGAAGCAGCAAGGGATAAGGGCACAGTCACCCACAAAGGAGTTCCCATCAGACTGTCAGCTGATTTCTCAAAAGAGACCTTCCAGGCAAGAAGGGGCTGGAAAGAAGTATTCCAAGTCATGAAAGTCAAGAACCTACATCCAAGATTGCTCTATCCAGCAAAGCTGTCATTTAGAATGGAAGGGAAGATAAAGTGCTTCTCAGATAAGGTCAAGTTCAAGGAGTTCATCATCACCAAGCCCTTATTATATGAAATGTTAAAGGGACTTATCTAAGAAAAAGAAGATAAAAAATAGGACAGTAAAAAGACAGCAAACTCACAAATATTAACAACCACACCTAAAACAAAAGCAACCTAACAAACAACTAGAACAGGAACAGAACCACAGAAATAGAGATCACATGGAGGGTTAGCAACAGGGGAGTGGGAGGAGGAAAGAGGGAGGGAAAGGTACAGAGAACAAGCAGCATAGATGGTGGGTAGAAAATAGACAGGGGGAGGGCAAGAATATTGTGGGAAATGTAGAAGCTAAAGAACTTATGACACGTGAACATGAACTAAAGGAGGGGAATGTGGGTGGTAGAGTATGTGCAGTGTGGAGGGTAATGATGGGGGAGAAATGGAAAAACTGTAATAGCATAATCAATAAAATATAATTTAAAAAAGGAAAGAAAAAAAGTGATTCATTTGAAACATGGTATTGGGGAAGAGCGCTGTGCTTACCTTGGACCACCAGAAAGACAAGCAAGTATGTCCTCAAACAAATTAAGCCTGAAACATGCTTTCACATTGTGTAGTCATTTTTGAAAAGACTATATAATGCTGGGGAAAAGTAGAAGGCAGCAGGAAAAGAGAAAGAACAAATATGAGATGGGTTCACTCAGTAAAATAAGCATAGGCATGAGTCAGCAGGAGCTGAGCAGGGCTGTTGAGCACAGGACATTGTGAATGATACTCCTTCATAGGGTCTCCAGGAGTGGGAGCTGACTCCACAGCTCATAACACACAGAGGGAACACAAACTCCTCTATGTGTATTTAATTATACCTGTAGGTGAATGCTGTAGCTAGTGTGGTTGCATAGAAGAGAATGAAGACTACTTACGCATTAAGAAAAGTTAAAGAAATTGGATCTAAATAGCTTGAAAAAAAGTAAAAGAATGTTGGCATTGACTTATAACAAATATCAAATATAAGAAGAGCTGTTTCCATTTACATGGAAGGGAAAGCAGAAGAAAAGGAGCTTATACCACAGCTTAGAGATTGTTCCAGGTAAAAATTTTCTGGATGATATGCTTGTGAAATATTGCAATAGATAAGGAAGGTTGTACAAAATGTCCTGATCTTTAAGTGTATATTCTTATCTGCTTAATTACTTAACACACATTTACTGAACTCCTTCTTTCTCAGTTAGTCCTTCTACATGAATGACTTTGTCAAAATAAGATATGTGCAATCCCTACCACTGTGGATCTCACAGTATAGTGAATAGATAGTTATTATTTGCATAGGGTAGATTGAGCTGTGTTTTTCTAGTTAATGATGGAATTATTCTCACAAAAATGGAAAATGTGGGACTCAGCTGATGGCAATTACTTAGGCAGGATCTAGCAGAGGACTTCAGATAACTTGCTGAAACTACTGGAAGATAAATAAGGGCAGAGAGAGGTATAGAATGTAAGTGAGGCATAAGAAACCACTAGTATCATAGACTGTTTAGACCATTCCTGTGACTTGATAGCCACTTACACGTTGTCATTCAAATTTTTTATTTATTATTGTGTAGTCATATGAATCTGATGAAATTATTATACCCTAGAATAAGTTACTATGTTGCTCATAAAAATTGCATAAGTAAAATGTAAGATTTGCAGTGTTTCCAATACTGAGAGTATATCAAAATCATTTGATTAACTGGAAATGTTACTTCCAGATTATTTAATGACACATTATAGTTGGAAGCTTGTCATTAATGTTGTCATATGTCTAAAAATAATTTTCTAAGTGCAGCTCGGTATTAGAGGTGACTAAATATCACATTATAATTGAGATGAAAACTATATTATTGTATCATTGAATTGGTGATGTCAGGCCATTCTACTTCAGAGCCCCAAAGGACCACATAAAAGGCATTTGAAAGCAGATGTAAGTATAGCATCAGCATAATTGTAACCAAACAGATCTACAGAAAGAGTTTGTGTGTGGGGGACCCAAAGGTCCAGCTGTTCTTGAAGGATTATCAGGATTTAATGGAAAGCACAGATGGAACCATTACTATTGTCTAGAGTATTCTAGGGCAGAGGCTAATATGTGAAAGGTGATCAGTGGCAGGCCGACTGTAGTGCAAAACAATACCTTTTTGTTAAGATGAAAAAAATCTGAAACAACTCTACCCGGTCACACTGATTCAGAGGAAATAGTCCCTGGTGCTTCATTTTAGCCATTGTAGAGATGGTCATATGTGGTCTGCAGCTGTAAGTGGTTCTTTCTGAATTATTGGAGACTGAGCCTGTTATTCTGGGTGTTCAGGCAGTTTTACTGGATATGGACCATTGCAATCTCATAAACTCTCTATTGTGTGACTACTAATTTAGAGTGCTGCCATAAGCCAGCTACAAGATCCATGGCTTTTGTGAATGAATGAGTCATGCTGAAACACAGACTCTGAATATGCAGTCTCTAATTTGTTGCTGAAGAGTTTAGATACATTTAAAATTCTATGATTTCTCGCCGAAAGTTTACTTGGGTTAAGTCAATGAAAGCATTATTTTCTTTTAGAATCAGTTCGTCCAAAAGGTGTTTTCTAAAAGTCATTTCTCTGCTAAGCTGAGTGTAAAACTAGATATGTTGTTGGATTTGGGCATGCATTTCAGAAAACCCGATAATTTTGATTATAAGTTATTTTGCCTCAGGTTCACAAAATTCCACTTTGAAAAACCACTATTGTTCCTTAATGACCACACATGTAGGCCTGGACAATTTTTTGAGGTTAATGGCATTACCATTTATAATATATATGAAAACACTTAAATGTCATCATGCTGTTTCACTGAAACTCGATACAGTCATCTTTGCACATACCCAGTATCAGACAGTAAGGTAAATCTCCAGTAACAAAATGAGTTGACAGTGCTTCATGTGTAACTTGACACTAACCTCATACCAGAGGCCCTCTTTCACAAAGGCTGCCTGTCAATAGAAATGATTTTTTTAAATGTCTGTGGAATTAGTTCTAATGGAAAAGCACCTGGACATGGTGAACAATCTTTTATTCTGTGTTAGTGTCTCCTCCAATTTTCAATAATAAATGTACCTCTTTTCATTTGCTTTCTAATCTATATCAATAAAAATAACTTTTTAGAGCCGTAATGTGATCTGGAAGACTAGAGAAGGGAACCCCCATTTTTGCTACTGCCCGACTCGAAGAAACAACTAACCAGGTGATGAATGCAGTGGTATAAGATAAAGAAAAGATATGTCATATGCTTCTCTGAAAAGAGAATTTGTATTTCTGTGAAAGCAATTGCTATTTGAACCATTTCCTCGTTTTCTTTTGAATAATTAAAATCAGTTTGAGAGCCCAGCATTTGTGAAGTTTGAATGGCATTAGAGAGTCGCCAATTGGCATCACTTGGTACTTCTACTATTTGTTTCAGTTCTGAGTGGGGGAATATTTTTGTATTCTGGGAGAAGCTGTTCTAAAATATGTCATCCATTTCACATTTTCCCTTCATGAGCTGGTGTTTTTATGCAATACAAAAATAAATAAATAAAACACTTACTGGGGCTACAGGATGGTCATAATATCGGAAGATTGGCCCTTGGACAAATTAACCAGGAAATGGCAAGGATATAGCCAATTTTTTTTATTCTGAATTTAATATCTGGCTCATTTTTAGGCATAAATTTTGCACTAAATTGAGTTATTTTCATTCAGAAGAACCTGATACTATTTTGGCATTCTCTTTTTAGAGACTGTACTCAGTTCTACGAATGTTTGCCCTCTAATTACAGCTCATTTCAATACCTGGATTAGAGAATTAGAAAATATACCAGGGGCTTATACTATATTGCAAATGGATTTCATGATAAAATAAATTTAACTCTGTGACTATTATGTAGAAGTTGTTGTTCTTAATTTTCATTTAGAAGTCATGAAGACTCTAAGTTGGAATAGGCCTGTGTTTACTGTAAATTACCATTCCCTGACACCATCATATTTGAGCATACAATTCTGCTAATTCAATGTGATATTGTGTACTATACCATCTATAGCATTAGATTTTGGTGCTGAGTAATCACACAGGAAAGTGTTAAATCAGTGATTTTCCAATTATTATATTGACAGGATCCATTTGGTATCTGGGATGGGATCATGTATTAAGAGACAAAGGGGCCCTGGTGGGTATGGGTGAGCCTGAGCCTCCCTGCCAAACTTTTGTAATTAGGGTTATGTATTAGGTTTGTCTGCAAAAAGGATTTTCGTAGCTTGAAAAATATTTGAAACCAATGCACTTACAATTTTCTTTGTAGACATAGTTCAGGGGGTGAGTAACCTAGGCATAAAGAATCCTTTGTTCATATATTTTACTAACTTATTGTTATTTGCTCATTCAACTATATAGACAGACAGAATTAAAATCTTAAGTTGCCAGAATTCTCAAATCTTCTTTTCTTTATGTCTAAGACCTTTTCTGATTTGGGGGTATCTTTATCATGAGTTACGATGTTCCTAACAATGAAATCATAAGTTCTCTACCTTTTCCCTGTACACTTTTTAAAGTAAAAGTGGGAGAATAAGAAAAACCAGAGAGAGCGAGAAGAAAGAGACTAGAGAGAGAACACTGGGAGAGAGAGGGAAACCTCTTTCTTTAGGGCCACCTAGTTCCATCGACCACCGCCATGACTGCTTACTGTCCCAGTTCCCCATTGACTGCCTGTTTCCCACAGGCTTCCGGGGTTAGCCGAATCCTTGTCTGTGCTTATGCAGAGTGAGTGGGTGAAGAGGATGACAATCTCAATATACATATGGTTTTACTCAGGTGCATAAGTTATTTAATTCTGTATCTCTAAATATTTTTATAATGATATGCTTAAGCACCCCTACATTGTTGTTCTAATAAATTTAAATTAATATTAAACAGAATGACAATACAGAGTGAACTTTCAACAGCCATGATTATGTGAAGTGCCTTTGTTTCCATTTTTTAAAAATTAAAAATATAGAATGAAGGTTGACATTAAGCCAGTTGCACTGTTAGAAAGTCATGTAATTTAAATGATAGATGAGATCACCTGCAGTTCTGAAGCCTTCCCATCACTTTAAACACTCCAGGGTAGCTGTAAGAAAGAGTTTTGAACTTAAACTTTTGATTTGCAGCTCTTTGTATTAACTATGTTTTTTTAATACATTTATCTATAGGCTTATAGTTCCAGACACACAAAAAAACCTCATGTTCTTTAAAAAATATGCAAATGTGTAATCAAAAGAACTGAACAAATATTCAAATCCATACAGGAAGATGTGACGTTTGTCGTGTTCATTAGGAAAGATATGTGAAAGATCCTGAAAAGAAACTGTGAACAGAGCAATACTAGAAAGTTCCAGCTGATCTAGTAGCCGCTTTTATGTAAGACAATAGATCTTGTGAATATTCCTCTTTCTCTCCAGGCAGCTAGCTAGTCTGGTTAACCGAAATTGTTGAATAATTGTTCTGTGGTTGAGAACAAAATGCTGAATTAAACTGTTCCCAGCACAATAATTGTGTGATTATAGCATTTATGTTGCTGGCCAAAGGAACAGTCATTAGGTTTGGAAGACTTACCAAAACCACAAGTACAAAAAAAAAAAAATGCAAATCACATGTAAATTGCCGTTTAATACCTATAGTGGCTTAGAAATGGAACTAAGAGTAGAGCATATTTCTAGGTAAAAGAGATGAACCTTGGTATCTTCATTATACATTTAGTATAATACTGAAACTAGGAAGATGCTAAAAATGCATTTTCTTTATGTTTTCCTGCCTGTACGGTGCCTATATGATATGCATTTATTTCTTTCACACCTCCCTTACCATCCTTCCACCCCTAGTCCTGTCTTTCTTAATCCCTTAACTTCAATATTTTTAACTGTGAAAGCCTGCCTGAAAAGTTTTTTTTTTCTTTTTTGCTCCTACTCAACATTATCTGGTGAAAAGTACTTACAAACCTGTGGGGTGTTAAGGTTAATATAGAGAAAGATTTAATAAGAAAACTGTCAGCAAATATACACAAAATGTCAAGTAAAATCCAGTTCCTAATAAAATTGAAATACTATTATTTCTTTTCATTCTGAACTAGTATGCTTTCTATTGCTGATAAATTCATGTACCAAAACATTAGGCTTTTTTCCTCTCTTAAAGTTTTCTGCCGGGTGAATCATTCATAGACTAAAGTTCCTCTTTGATAAGAATCAGGTCTTGCTAAATATGTGTGTGGTATTAAGAACCATGTGTGAACTTTAGGAGTAGTAGCTATGTAAGCAATATTAATTGTGCCAAAACTAATAACTAAAAGAGTAGTTTTGAAAGATGAATGACCCAATAAAACTGTGATAGATACGTTGGCATTTTTAGATCAGTTATGAAGTGTATTGAGCTCAGAAAGCCAGTTAAAAATAGGGATTTAGTGAAAATGTTACAGATTTTCATTCTACCAAAATCTATGCTCAACTCATTAAATGGCATTTTATTTTACAAGATTTATCAATGTTCACTTTATTTGCTGCTGATATCTTAACATTTTTATTTGTATAATTTTCTTCAAATTTTTGAAAAACATTTTTATACATACCATCTATATTTTTTCAAACATCTATAAGGATTTTAGTCCTTTTTGTCATTTAAGTGAACAAACTATTTTAAAAAGTTTAACATACATGTTTAGAGTTTAAAAGCAATATGTGTGATGTTTGTTGACTTAAAAAAAAAAAAAAACATACTGGCCTTAAATGTATTCTTCTTGATTGTTTTTCCCAATAGTGTAATCTTCAAACTGTGTAAGTTTTAAATTGCTAACCACTACGCGGTATTAAATAACCTCTAATTCCTGCCAACCACCCACACATTAATTAGAACAAACACAGCAATTTTAATGATCCCACTTGTCAATGGTAAAGCACATTTAGAAAATAAGGCTAACATTTCAATAATCAAATTGCATTTTTATTAAAAAAATATAAACTCAGTCCCCAGGCAAATATTGCAGTCTCCTCTAAAATATACCTCATAAACCTGAAGTTAGACACCACCACTCATTTCAAAAAGAGAAATTGTTATTCCTGGAGTCCCTTTTCAAAAACTCACATTTTTTCCCTATGTCTGAAACCAAATATTTTTATCATAATTTTACACAGTATTAAAGCTCTGAAATCTATTGAATCCTGCTTAATGGCTTAGTGTGTGGATAATTTTTTTAAATGTTCTGTTTATCTTGAAAATGTTTGTATTCTGTAATTTTCAGGTACAGAATTCTATAAATGTCCATTAGATTAAGCTTTCTAATTGTGTTGTATAAACTACCTATATCTTTACTAATTTTTGTCTACATGAGCTGATAATGAAGGTTTACTAATTTCTCCTTGCAGCTCTATTAATATTTGCTTTATGAAGTATGAGAGTCTTTCAATAGATGGATTAAAATTAAATTTTTAAATCTTCCTGATGAATTGCAACTTTTATTGTTACCTCTAGAAACTGTGTCCACAATAACCCTTTACGTGTTAAAGCCTGATTTGACTGGTGCTAAAATGGGCATTTCAGCCTTTTAATTTACCCTTTAATTTGGTTAATATTTCCCTGATAGAGTTTCCCATACTTTTTCAAACTTTCTTTGTCATGATGATGTCAGTATATCTCTTTCTTATAAACTAGATGGAGCTGGATTTTCTTAAAAATTCAATCTGTTGTCATCTATGATGACATAGGTTTTTTAACCTATGAGCATGAGCACAGTCCACTTACATTTATTGGGATTAAATGTAATTCTGTTGTTTTATTCATGCTTTCTTTTTGTACTACATTTTGTATGTACCTTTCTTCTTTTTTTATGTATTAATTTTAACTTTTTTCTTATACCTTTTTTTCTCTATTGATTTGGTCATTATTTACTCTATTCCATTTTTATGGGTTGTCTTTGATAATTTAACATGTCTAATTATGTATAAGAAAGTCTAAATTTGACAAATACTGTATTTTGCTCCCAAATTATAAAATAATCTTATAATTATTAATTATGAATATGTTTTTCTTTATTTAAATGTTATTGGGTTGGGATTAAGTCCTGTTCTTTTTTCTTCTTTTTTTAATCCACATATTGGACATTATCTTCATTAAACAGTTTCTGTTTTTTGTTTTTTTTTAATTTACTAACATGTTCACCAGTTTCTTTACTCACTATTCTTTCTAGGGTTCCTTCCTTTCTCTCTCTTTTCTTTCTTTCTTCCTTCCTTCCTCCCTCCCTCCCTCCCTTTCTTTCTTTCTTTCTTTCTCTCTCTCTCTCTTTCTTTCTTTCTTTCTTTCTTTCTTTCTTTCTTTCTTTCTTTCTTTCTTTCTTTCTTTCTTTCTTTCTTTCTTTCTTTCATATATTGTTCAGAAAGTCCTGTAGTGAAGGAAATCAGGGTTGACTCTTTTCTGGGGAAAAGGGGTTTATTTTGTATTCATTGTTCCAAGTGTGAAAACACTTCAAAGTTGACAGTTTCCTTTATCTCTCCAATTACTTCTAGTATTATTATTTATAATTTGCTTGTCAAACTAATTGACATGCCTTAGTTGATGGCTTCTATCTGTCTGCGCTTAATATTTCTGTTCCTTTGTTTTTTGCAGTTTTATTTCAGATTATTAAGTGGTGTTTTCCCTCATTCTGGTGGTACATATTTTGTCCTTTGCATCAGTAGGCCTATACTTTTTAAATGTAGAAAGATTCTCAATGACTTATTTTTGGAATATTGTCAACTTTTTTTTCTTATTCTGTCCTAAACATTTCTCTAGACATTTGCTGTATCATCTTATTCTAGTCTTCACAACATTCAAGTACTCTTTCCTGTTTTCTACCACCTTACCTCTGTAGTCCGAAATAAATCTGGCTAATTTCTTTAACTGTCTTTTCCAGTTAATGGCTTCTCTCATCATCTGTGTCTAATTTGCTCTCTAGCCTTCAGTTAGTTTTACATTCCAGTTATTTTCATTTATCAGAATTCTGTTCAATTATGTTTAAAGTCTTTCTGAATATCTTTTTTAATTATATTTTATTGATTATGCTATTACAGTTGTCCGATTTTCCCCCTTCATTACCCTCTACTCTGCACACCCCCTCCCACCCACATTCCCCCCTTTAGTTCTTGCCCATGTGTCATAAGTTCTTTAGCTTCTACATTTCCCACATTATTCTTGCCCTCCCCCTGTCTATTTTCTACCTACCATCTATGCTACCTGTTCTATGTACCTTGTCCCCCTCTCTCCTCTTCCCTCTCCCCTATTGCTAACCCTCCATGTGATCTCCATTTCTGTGTTTCTACTCCTGTTGTAGTGGTTTGCTTAGTTGGCTTTTGTTTTAGGTGTGGTTGTTAATACCTGTGAGTTTGCTGTCTTTTTACTGTTCATATTTTTTATCTTATTTTTCTTAGATAAGTCCCTTTAACATTTCATATAATAAGGGCTTGGTGATGATGAACTCCTTTAACTTGACCTTATCTGAGAAGCACTTTATCTTCCCTTCCATTCTAAATGACAGCTTTGCTGGATAGAGCAATCTTGAATGTAGGTCTTTGATTTTCATGACTTGGAATACCTCTTTCCAGCCTCTTCTTGCCTGTACGGTCTCTTTTGAGAAATCCAATGACAGTCTGATGGGAACTCCTTTGTAGTTGACTGTGCCCTTATCCCTTGCTGCTTCTAGAATTCTCTCCTTCATTTGAATCTTGGCTAATGTAATTATGATATGCCTTGGTGTGTTCCTCCTTGGGTTCAACTTCTTTGGGACTCTCTGAGCTTCCTGGACTTCCTGGAAGTCTATTTCCTTTGCCAGATTGGGGAAGTTCTCCTTTATTATTTGTTCAAATAAGTTTTCCACTTGTTGCTCTTCTTCTTCCCCTTCTGGTACCCCTATAATTCGGATATTGGGACGTTTAAAGATGTCCTGGAGGTTCCTAAGCCTCTCCTCATTTATTTGAATTCTTGTTTCTTCCTTGTGTTTTGTTTGGTTGTTTCTTTCTTCCTTCTGGTCCACTCTATTGATTTGAGTCCCAGTTTTCCTCCCATCTCTGTTGGTTCCCCATGCATCTTTCTTCATTTCATTTATTGTAGCCTTCATTTTTTCATCTAATTTGTGAGCAAAATCAACCAATTCTGTAAGCATCCTGATCACCAGGGTTTTGAATTGTGTATCTGATAGGTTGGCAATCTCTTTATCACTTAGATAAATTGGCTCTGGGGCTTTGATTTGTTCTCCGGTTTGAGCCATTTTCATTTCTGGGTTTGTTTGTTTTTGTTTTTTTTTTTTTTGGTCTAGTTGCAGCTGTTACATAGTGAGGGGTGGAGCCTCAGGTGTTCCCCAGGGCGGGGCAGCCCAGTCGCTGGGTAGTGACGCTGTATGTGGGGGCGGGGTCTGAGAGGAGATAATGGCGGTTGCTTTACTCACTCTCAGATTCCAGTCCCTTTCACTGCTTCCCCTTTGCCTGGATTGTCTGCCGTGAATGTGGGACCACCCGGTCACCCAGCCACCTTGCATGGCCTCACTGGTTCTGCACAGTTGCCACCCCGTGCCCGGGGTCT